>JAGVVM010007415.1:0-15388 GCA_019149425.1 Psidium friedrichsthalianum
AAGTCTCTTCTCATGTGCTTCTAGAGAGCCAATTAATTCACTTATTGATAGGGTCGTTAAATCCTTAGTTGCTTCTATTGTTGTGACAATAGGATTGTATTTTCGAGTGAGGGACACTAGTATTTTTTCTACAACCCTTTGATCAGTGATTCCATCTCCATAGGCTCTCATTTGATTAACTAGTTCTTTTAGCTTTCCACAAAATTCTTGTACGGTCTCATTTACTTTCATTTTAGAATTCTCAAATTCTCTTCTCAAAGTTTGAAGTCGAATAGTGCGTACCTTGTCTGATCCTTGAAATTCTTATCGTAGTATTTCCCAGCCTGCTTCGCAGTCTTTGCTCCAATTATTCTTGGGAAAATTGTTTCCAAGAGCGCCTGTTGAATAACGCATAATGCCCTTGCATCCTTTTGTAGTTGATCCTTCGGAACGGACGCACCTTCTCGTGGAGTCTCATAACCTTTCTCCACGATGTCCCATAAATCTTGGGCCATCAAATACGTAGTCATTTTGATGCACCAATAGTCGTAGTTATTCCCATCGAAAATGGGAAGGGAAATGAGGATGAAGCAACATTGGCCATGTCGTGTTTTTAGGAGAGGGTGGTTAGGACAAACGCCCAAAACCAACCAGACGTGGCTCTGATACCACTGTTAGATTTTGCGGAAGGGTGTTTAGTTTATAAGTGAGTGAATTTGGTGACAAGGGAGCACAATGGAAATGAAAAACTTCTATTAGTTTTGTGAATGTTACAAAGGGAGAAGGAGAGCTCTTTGTTGTTTTTCTTCTACTTTTTTTTAGTACTTCATGGCCTATTTATAGGCCTCTTCCACCTCCATAGTGGAAAATTCTAGAACATTCTAGATAGACACATTTCTAGACTTTTCTATAAAATCTAGAGCATATTTTTCTAGATTTTTCTACACATTACCCTTCTAGGAATATTCTAGAAATTCTCTAGAAGTATCTTAAATACTCATATCTTTCTAGACTATTCTACAAAAGTTTATCCTAGAATATTCTAGAAATTGGAACAACTTTCTAACAGCTAGCCTGCAGGCTCAACTCTCGACTTTGAGCCCTTCATTTCGTCTTTTCCTCTCAACATACCGCCTCCTCCTCAGCGTCGTTTCGGACCGCCAACATGTCAACGAGGAGACTCGCTCGAGAAGCACGTGTTATACAACATATACACCTGGGCGGAGGAATCGTTAAGGGAACTATTCATCACTCTCGAGAAGTTCAAGACAGTCGTGTTATGGTGTAATGCAATGAAGAAACCAGAGTCACGCCATCAACTCGGCGTGTGGTGATGGTAGAGGGGGGCAGAAGCAACCGAAGCGGGAGGCTTGGCCGTGGATTCTACAATCTTTGTCCGCGTCGAAGTATTCCGAGGCGACTTCGGCCCGCCGAGTTCCTTCGGCTCGTCGAAGCCCTCGTTCTCAACCGTCGTCATCGTTTCCGATCTCGCCACAAGCCGCGCAAGTCCCTCAATCACCCAACCAAACTGATAATGCAGGAGCTAGTGAGTGGCGAAAAGGCCTTTACGAGTCTCAGTAAGCGAATCCTCCGACGACGACCATATCGTGCACTTGCTTCAGTTGATGATCACTAGCACGAGTGGACTGAGCTTCGCAAGGCCTAGCTTGAACTAGCGAGAGAGGGAATAGGGAAAGAGGGCTGCGATTTTTTAGGTCTAGAGGATCTCAACTTCGGCTGGATGTTCTCAAAAGGGAAGGAGAAAACCAGCTGGGATAGGCAGAGAGAACTGCTGGACAAGCCCATCAAGAAGGGCCATCTTCACGTGTCGTGAGAAGAGTTCCAGTCGCGGAGGAGAGACAAAAGATTCAGCTACGTGGGTTGGTTCAATATGGGGACCTCGTCAGCTTCGCAATTGGCTACACTATCACGGCATCTATAAGTACGGTGGCGGTGAAGAGGTCGAACAGCTTCCACAGAAATGGGCACCACGCGAAGCGATTAATGTCGAACTATCCGTTCATGATCATCTTCGTGTACGTCCAGATTGTCCTCAGCCAAATCCCGAGTTTCCACAAGCCCTCTTGGCTCTCCATCGTCGCTGCCGCCATGTCCTTCGTTTACTCCTCCATAGCCTTTAGATCCAAGAAGCCCTTCAGCTCTACCTCGAAAGAGGACCGAGCTTGCGATGATGGTGCTGCTAAAGCCGACGACCTCTTGAGCTCCAAGACCCCGAAGAAGCCGTCGCACCTCCCGAACCGTGTGCAGATCCATGGCGTCGAGCTCTCGATCGAGGACGTGAGGCAGGCCGTCGAGAGCCTCCGCGAGTCGTCTAATCGGGACCCGCCGGCAGGCTGCGAGGCCAGGTCAGCATGCAAGCAGATCTTCTCCGATGAGGCTCCTACTCAGAAGCCAAAGAGATCCGCTGCTGGGTAGACTAAGTTGCCGGAAAAGTACGAGGTGTTGGGGCAGTTTTTCGATGGCTTGGATAGTTTCGTTAGGCGGTTGAAATTGAAGGGATCGGCGTCAACATTCACGAATATCCCCCCAAAATCAAGCGCTTGATCGACAGGGGGGTTCACTCATAGACACCTATCTCAGTTGAAGTTTATGTTACTTGAGGCAATTGAAATAAAGAAAGTGCTCACGTTAATTGCATGAAGCTGAATTTCTGCATAAGTTTGAATGCTGACGCGAATAAAAAAAACGGGGTCAAGAGTCTTGAACTTCCTAGTAGAATCGGTTCCCTGTGGCGTCACGGACTCCCAGATAAAGCCCAGATCGTCGGGAATATTATATCGCGACCACAAGAATTTTTACTGGTCCTGTATTGGCAACGTGGGATGCTTCATTCAATGCAGTTGCAATCGCAAGAGGAGGCAGAGATCTGGGGGGAAAGGGAGCGCCTCATCGCTCGTGCTAAAAAAACTCGTGCCGGGGAAAAGAACGAGAGACGGGAGAGCGATCGCAAGTCCGATGTCGGGCCCTTACGAGCGAACGAAAGGTGGGAGGCTGGCCTTCAAGGACGGAGCCCTAGCGTCTCGCAGCAAGTCTATCGACAAGAAGCACAAGAAGAAGCGCAAGCAAAAGCTCAAGGACGCCGCCGTTGAGGACGGCGAAATCGAGCAGCCGCAGTTGGAGAATGGCGACGGCGCGGCCACCGCCGCTGGGGGGTTGGATGCATGCCCCAGACTTGAGAAGCCATGTCTCATGCAACATCGACCAACGTGCCAGTTGCTGTTGCCATTAATAAAGGATTATAGGATGTTGACGAGTGTATTCAGCTAAAATGCCTGAATAATGGCACTCCAGAAGAACAACTTCTAAAGGGGAGAAAGTTCACGGGATTTCAAGAAACAGAGCCGAGGCATTGACGAAAAATGGCAGTGCAGGGGAAGTCAAAGGCTGAGAGAAAGAGGAAGGGTGAAGAGGCTAGAATATAACGTGAAGGTTAAGCTCATGAGAAAACGGAATGGTAAATACTGTGTTTGAACCTTAGGTGGAAAAGGGCTTTGATACTTGTCCTTGTCTGGGTTGCTTTCCTGCTTCTCCAGGTCATCAAGAATAATCTAGCAGTTTGTAGTGCATGGCACTGGGTGCTCTTCTGCTTGCAGTTCCCAGTCGCAATAGCTGTATTTGGATACGAAGCAGTGAAATTGTATAGAGAGCACAAAAAGAGAATATGCACCAGCAACCTTGAAGCCATATGTGAAGCCACGATCCAGTGGACAGCAGTGCACATTGTGTTCTGTGCGTTCTGCGGCATCTTAGGAGGTAGTGTCGGTGGTCTTCTGGGTTCGGGAGGTGGATTCATTCTAAGGCTGCTTTTCCTCGAGATTGGAGTCATTCCTCAGGATCTGGGTCACAACTAAAGAAAAGAATGTTGAAGCAGCATATCTTTATGATGATCATGAGCGACTCGTCGACACCGCCCATGGCGACGACCCGAGGACGGTGTACGAGTGCATGATCGACCCGTTCGTGGATGTGAACTTTGGTGGTACGGTGAACCTGAGGTCGAAGAGGATGGAGATAGTGTTGCGCGATGAGTGTCCGTACAAGGTGACGGTGGAGTACGAGGAGTTTAAGATGGAAATCACCGCCCTCTCCCTCGCCGCTCAGGTCGGAAACTCGATGCTCGGCAGGAAGCAAGCTTGACAGTGTGACGAGGGGTTGATCGATGGAGGTCCGACAAAGGAGCGTGCGTGGGACCGTGGCATCAATTCTGCAGTCTGCTGATTTCCTCTTGCCATGCTACGTACCGCCCAGATCTTGGTACATGCAAAGCCGTAGGAGACAGGTATGTTACTCTATTTCACTTGACTGAACTATTAATTTGAAACTGAGTCTCGTAGATGATTTGATGATGGACGAAAGATGTGGTTTGCATAATCGGTCAAGGATGTTCATGTGTTGGGATAAACTGAAGAAGGAAGAAACGGCCAATAAAAAATGTGAACTCCTCACGTGATGAAAATATAATTGGTAGGGAAGCAGAACACGAAGAAGAAAAGAAAGAAAAAAGGAAAAGAAATACAAAGCAATAAAAGGAAAGAAAACAACAAAAGAAAGAAGAGGTGAAAAACGTGATCAGCTATGTACACGTTTGGGTTGCCTCTGGGAATGGGCTTGGGTCTGAAAGAAAATGAAATAATAGGTATGAGAGTTAGGCCCTAGCATATTTTGTGGCCCTTATGTGTTTGGGTCTCACGGTTGGGCTTCCGCCACGAGCCCAATTCGTATTCACCCAGGCCGTTGAGGCTTGGGTTTTGTCCTGACTGAACCGGGTTCTTGAACCCGACCCAAATCTCTTTGCTTTAATTAATTTAAAAATAATAATAATAAAATAAATAAATAAATAAATAAAATTTCAGGAAAATTCTGAAAAAATCAGAAAAAATCTCAAAAATTAGGAAACGGGTCATTTCGACTGACCAATCCTATTTTCAGTGAATTTTCATCCCGATCTTTCTAAAATGACGATTTTGCCCCTTATGGGTAAATCCTCTCCAAAAATTCTGAAAATTTCAGAAAAGTATCAGAAATTAGGAAACGGGTCATTTCGACTGACCAATCCTATTTTTGGTGAATTTCCACCCCGATCTTTCCAAAATGACGATTTTGCCCCTTATGGCAAATCGTCTCCAAAAATTCTGAAAAATTCAGAAAAATCAGAGAAACCTCAAGAATCAGGAAACGGGCCATTTCGACTGGCCAATCCTATTTTTGGATGATTTTCCTTCTTGATATTTTCAAAATGATGATTTTGCCCATTACGGGCAAATTGTATAAAAAAAAAATCGAAAAATTCTCAGAAATGGTGGAAAATAAGGAATGACCACATTCAACTGGTCTAACCTATTTTCACTTCCCGAGCCTTGAAAAATGATCATTTTACCCTTCTGATCAGTTTGATCCAAATCTTTTCAAGTCACTCCAAATGATTTTTCATGAAATTGGTACCGAAAGGGCGTTAGAGTAATCTAACGTAACCAAGTCCCCGAACTCATAATCTCTGGTTCGCAGAAATAAATTAGTTCTCTCGCTAATTTATTTAGGTTTCTAATCGACCTACAAAAAACGATTAGTAGCGGCTCCAAAATTAAAAATCATTTAAATAAAAACCAAAGTTGCGATTCGGTAGGGCTTGAGAGGGTCCGCGTTAGGTTAGTTAATCTAATTAACCTGATAATCTGTTCACTCGATAGAAAAATTATTTTCGGGTCGCGACAGTGTGAATTTAGTATGAGGTCCACTCTTCTTTAATTCATGTATCCTTCTGCATCAATTTATCTTAAGTTAAATCTCCATCAAATCATAACTTCACAACCATGAAGTCTACCTTTGGGCGCGCTCGGAAACCACATGGGACACCAACCATCGGCTCTCGTACCATTTGATGGGAGTGTACAACAAAAGTCTGATACCTTCGCTCGAGAAGATCACAAAAGGGAGCCCAAGTTCATGTCCATCAACATATCCAGTCAAACCCACATTCATTCAAAAATTTAAGCCAATGAGTTATAAACCAACATTAATATATTAACTGCTATACACCGCTATGATTCTTCAATGTGGGATTTCTTTAACACAACTTACTCACACGTGCATCTTAATGGACACTGACTCAACTACTTCAATTATATTCCCAATTGAATATGTCTAATTCCCTTCTTGGTCTTGACCCTCTCGGTCACATTAGCCCCTGTAGCTTAGCCGAAATCCCTTGGTAGGTTCAAACCTATCCATTCGTCGATTTCGGTCCAATTTCCACTGCCTCCAAATGAATGATAATGCATGCAGAAATTAAAATTGCAAACTATATGAATTAAATTTTTTGTTAGAAACTAAGGCCAGCCTCTAATTTTTATGCAATGAATAATTAAATAAAAAAATCAAAATTTAGGTGTTGACAACGTAGAGACGAGATTGAAGCCACGCGCGGCTACGGAGGAATTCAAAATCAATAGAACTATTAACGAGCATAATGACGTGGTTGAGGCAAACAGACAAACACGTTGGGAGGCACTCGGTTTTATGGGGTTTCAGTGTCTTGATTCCCTAGAGACAACACGTTCTCTTGCAATTTGACCCATAAACTATGCGTTACGAGCTAATCATCTAACTTCAGCAAGATTAGTGCGAGAATGAGGCGGCTTATCAGCATAATGTGCATTTTTTTATTAATAATACTTTATGCACTTCAGTAATTTGATCATAGATGTATGCGACCCTCGCGGCTGCTAGGCAACGGTTGGTGGGGCTCTTGCTGTGACTAGCTGAGTGTCGAGACACCTCACCTAGGGCGAGCAGGGGTTGGCAAGCAACCCTTGCTGGCCCCGGATAAAGAAAAAATGTAAGGAAAAAAAAATCAAAAAAATGAAAAAAAATTTGAAAAATGTTCACATTGACGTTAGGCATATCATGTAGGACAACCGGCATCCATGTCAATAATTTTTAATCAAAATAGGCCAGATAAATTCAGTCGGCACAAATATAAATATTTGAGACTGAATTGGCACCAATAAAATATGTAAGATTGAATTGACATAAATATAATAATTTATGATTTTTTTATACACTTTTTTCCCATTTTCACGCATGAAAAGCTGCAGAAAATTTGTTTTGTTCGGAGATAGCACTTCGTCAGCTATCACAAAAATGTCCGAATTAACAAGAAATCAATTGTCAGGTAAATTGGTCAATTAAACAGCTCTTTCGACATTTTTGAAAAAATTCCAGAAAGATTTCATGCCAGTGGGTCTGCATATTCACGTGGGTCTACATTATGACAAAAAAAAAAAGGGAGGTCTGCATATTCACGTGGGTCTGCATTCTGACAAAAAAAAAAGGGAAAATTTCAAAAAAGGGCTTGAAGTGCTTTCGTTTTCCCAAATCCTTGAAGTAAATAAGGGCCTGAAATGCTCAAGGTTTTAAAAAAGGGCCTATCGGCACTGGTTTTAATTTTAAATTTTTTTCTATTTTTCTTTTTACCTTTTCCTTTTTGTTTTCTGCTCATTTTTTTCTCCCGCACGTCTTCATTCACGAGGACATCAGAAAGATGATTTTAAGAAAAACCTTCTCAAAGAGTTGATGCAATCTGACCAAAAAGGCCCCCCACATGTCGGGCTCCCTCCCTGTATCCCCCTCTCTTTGCTGACGTGGCGCTTTCGCACCTTGATTTTGCTCGCGTGGATGACCCCTTTCTCTCTCTTGTTTTCATCTATTTCCGAATTGGAGAGTTAGGGTTTCCCTCACATTTAAACCAATCGTGAGTTAAATACAACGGATACTCTTTGAAATTTTACTTTCAAGTTCACCATTTTGTCAGAATGATATAATGCAGGAAAAACTTTCAATACCTTAAGGTTATTCTATTACAAACGCATGTTGAATTTATGTAGTATGGACCTCAAAAAATCGGAAATTGTCGAAAAAAATGATAATGACAAAAAAAGAAAAAAAGAGAAATAATAAAATAATAATGAAACTCAAAATATTATTAAAATTATCAAAGCTAGGTCGTTGTGCCACATAGAAAGTCGGCTTTCACGTCGTGATTTCGACTAAATTTTACTGGATGGACTCAAATATGTTTAGAACTAAATTAATTCAGTAAAATATTTAGGACTAAACTAGCACCAAGCTCCAATGCAAATTTTAGGAATTCTTGATACTTTTTCTTAGAATTTGAAAGGGGAAAACTCAACTGTCATTAATCCCAAAGGCAAAAATTTGTGTCCATTTAAGTTTCGAAAAGGGTTGAGTTGGGTAAAGTTCAGAGTTCTAGGAATTAGGGGTTAACTATATTTCCCTTCATCTAAATTGATTTGGTGTAATTACAATAATCTTGACCATATCGTCATCAAATTCAATACCACTTTCAGTATTTATTTATTCCATATATGGTATGGGTATGCAGAGAAAATGAGAGAGATTTACAGAAATTAGAGGAAATTAAATTCCGAGGGACGATAAAAGAAATGTCGATGAAATGCCAGAAGCAAAATTGATGGCATATATGTGAAATTATGTTTATGTGATGGACATTCAATTAACGCAGTATAATATCAGAATAAAAAAACGAAGTGATGCAAACACAATAAGAAAAGGTTAAAAAATAAGATATATTAAAGAATCTAATAAACTATGTGTAAAAATAATATTATTATCATAATTTTTCTTTCATTGTAGGTTCTTACGGCAAAAGGGGCACATAGAATTAAAAAAAATAAAAAAAGAAATTACAAAATCCATCTTTGTTTTTATTAGAGAGAGGGGAGAGGGGAAGGAATAGAGCAAGGCACTCTCCTCTCTCTATTTTCTCTGGGGAAGGAGACGCTCTCCCATCGCTCACTCTCACCACATCTTTACCGTCGCTGCCGTCGCTTGCCCGGCGGTTTTTCTCACCGACGGTTCTTGTTCCTTCACTTTTTTGACGCCGGTAGCTGCGTACCGTGGCCATCCCTCGCCGCTGCACCGCACGACTGCAACCCATGCTTGCCCTTGTTTTTGATCAATAAGATAGGGCGAGTTGGTTCGTTTCTCAGCGAAGACTCCACAGCCGGTGTTTATCCTCATCGACGCCGCTAAATGGAGCTTCCTCATGCTTGCACCGCCAGTAACCGCGACCGAAATCCTCCTCGGTAAGGTAGGATACGAAAACGTCCATCTCAGTTGAAAGTAAAAACTAGTGTCGTGGTGATGTTGGTGTGGAAAACTGAATAGCGTTGAGGTGGTCGGTGACGATTTGGTCTGAATTTTACTGATCGTGGTGCTATGAAACTGAAATTATTCCAGTTTTTCCGTGATCGCCAGAGAGTTTCGTGTGGTTTTTTTTCCTCATTCGTATGGAAGAAATGTCTCAACCCATTCGTACGGCTTTTTCTGTGATTATTGGTTCGTTTTCATGTGTGTTTTTTTCTATTTTTAGTGTAACCAAAACCGAAATCTGCATCAAGTCGACACTGCCTTGTCCTGTTTCTGTGTTTTCATGTGTCCTGGTGCTGTTCAATGGTGAATGGCGGTGTCCGTTAACATGGTGGTGGCTGCGATTGATGAAAACCGAGACAGGTTGGAGATGGGAGTCTGGTCGTAGAGGAGGTTCGATGACTAGAGCAGGCCTAATTAGTTCGGGTTTAAGAATTAATTAAAAAAATCAAATAAACTGACTTGGTAAGATCCAAATCTTCTTTTTTTTTTTTTTTAGTTTTGATACCTAATTTTTAATCATTTTTTTACAAAATCAATTAAAAATTAAAAATTCGAAAATCAACTCTAGAACTCGTGGCCAAGCATAAGAAACCATTTTTGAATAAAAATATTTTCTGTATTTTCTGTATTTTAATATTTTTATATATAAGAAAATGCCCAAAATTACAAAAATAGCACTTGTGACCGAAAAATATATATATATATATATATATATATATATATATTCATTAGTCTTCTTGTAATCCTAATTGTATTTTGGTCATTTTAAATCTCAGAAATGTGACTGAGAACCTCAATTTCAAAAAATTTGCATTTAGGTCCCTCGTCGCACAAAAATCTCACATTGAGTCCTTCTTAGACTTCTTTTCACCTTTGTCCAGTTATGTTATCTGATCCTTATACCTTGAATTGCATCTCTGTCTTATTACTTTTGCAGTTTGGACAAATTCAAAAATGGACCTAATTGAAATTTTATCTGATCCCCGTTCTTCAAATCATGATCAATTGAATATATCCATTAAAAAAAACTGACCCATAAGTTTTTCATCATTCTAGGGCTATAGTGGGTCAGATTGATACAAATTAACCATTAAGGACCTTAATTGATCAATTTTTTAATTGGGTTAAACTTTGGATTAGGGTGTTTTGTGTTGAATGAAACCAATTTGACCCGATACCACCTCTCCTAGTTGATTTCCATGTCCTAGAACTCAATTTTAGGGTCAATTTCGTGAAAGCGGGTCAAATCGGCATTAATTTCGGTCAGACCCAACCCGACGCGTTTGACCCAGTCCTCTCGCACGGAAACAGAGGCAGAAGCAAAAGAGGCACCTGCTGTTCTCCTTTCTGGCGCGCGCAGGAGCTCCAGGAAGCAAGCGCCCAAAGGATGCAAAGAAGAAGTTCAGAAGAAAAAGGAGAGAGAAAGGACAGGAGATAGGACAAGACCACGCCTTCCGCTCCAACCAGGTAAGCCGACATCCCTTTCCTTGCCTTTTCCTTTCCTGAGCTCAGTCGAAGTTGGTGGCCGGCACTGTTGATGGAGCTGTTACAGTGAGGTCGAAGAAGAGGAGGTCCAGGGAGAAGACGTCCCTAGAAGAGAAAATAATAAAAAAAAAGGAAAAGAAAACAGAAAGAAGTGGATTAAAAGAGAATAGGAAAAAGATCAATTGAAAAAAAAAAAAGAATCTGAGCTAGGTCAAGTTCGGTGGCTAGGCTGAAAATTGGGCCACAGATTGAATTTTCGAATTGGGCTTACCGGAGAAGTTGGGCTCTAGGCTTGATTGGGAGTTTTTGGCAAAAATAGGCCTTTCTTACTTTAGATTGTATCTGGGCTTTACATTTCTCGGCTCGTCGCTTTAGAAGGGTTGGGCTTAGAAGGCAGCCCGGATCACTATTTTCGAAATAAAATGTATTAAAAATTTTAAAAATTTAAAAAATTCCAAAAAATCACAAAAAAATATGAAACAACTAGATTGACCTTATTTTCCTAGTTTTGACCTTAAATCCCCCCAAAGAATGATGATTTTGCTTTTTTTTGAGCAAATTATCCCAAATTGAAATCAAACCCTAAGCGAATATTTCTTTAAGCCCTTAGGGTTTTACTATCCCTGCTTTTGACTCTTTGATTGCACACATTACATGCCTTAATTGTGATTGATAAGATAGATTCATACCTGCATGAATACTTTATAAAAACACTCAATTTCTGTACCGAGAGGGCGTCAATGGAAATACCGATATAACTAAGTCTCCAGAACCTTAATCTCTGGTATATAGAATTGAGCGGCATCTTCCGATTACTCGATGAGGTTTTCGGTCTGCTTTCCTCAAAGATTGGTGGCGACCCATTTACATGTATAGATAGACATACATATGTCATCCAATCACATTAAGATCAAATTTGATATAACCTATCTTGATTTGGTATGAGCGTAGAAGGGCCTAAGCTAAGCCTGCTCTAGAGACGTAGTAATCCATTAGCGCAATTTCTCGAGATCGAATCACCACAGTCGATCATTTTGTGAGTGAAAATAGAGTTTGAAATTGATGTTGTTGTCCACAAAGAACTAACTTGATTAAAATTTTTCCAATGTTTTAAACAAATTTTATTAGTGAGATATTCCAGACCAAGATGTGGTTTTGAGTTTGCATATACACTGATAGAACTCTTTATAATTTCTGTAAAGATTGTCAACCATGCACAAAAAGAAAATCATATTAAAAAGATTGTTTGAAAGAAAGTCAATATATTCTCAAGGAAGCAAAGGAATGGATGAAACACGCATCTTCCTCTTGTAGCATTATCATCATACTCATCTTAACAGTAGCTCTCAGTAGCTCGGGATGTCTACATTACCTAGAGACGACGACAACATAGGGTAATCGAACTTTCTAAAGAAGAGCTTATTCAACGTATTCTAGAATGGAAACGATCTTTCTCTCTTCTTCTCTTTATGCGCTACTAATATGTTCTTGACAATCGTCATCTCATAATATGCCACAAATAATTTCCACTACTCACTGCCAAGAAAGTTAGTCTTTGACCTCGCTTTCCTATTATTATCTTTGGCCGAGATGCTGGTAGAATATGGCTCTTCTCTTACACTCGCCTTGAGCAAAAGATTCGAGTGGACTAACATCCCAATTATTTTGATAGGTGGATTCCTTCTTCTATTGTTCATCATTTTACAGTTTTCCAATCTCAAGAAAGAACAACACAAGTTTGCTTCACAAAAAGTCAAGCTAATTATTCCTAACAGAACAACATTTGGAGAGTACAAAAGCTGTAAGAGAATCAAAGATTTATTTAGCTTGATTCTTTATGGTTTCATCATTTTCTTTTGTTGGGAACATTTAGTTTGATTTTTCATGGAGTAAACTTGTGTTGTTCTTTCTTGAGTTTGGAAAACTGTAAAACGATGAACCATAAAAAAAAAGAATCCACTCATCAAAATAACTAAGATATTAGTCCGCTTGAATTTTTTGCTTAAAGTAAGCATAAGAGGAGCCATACTCCACCAGCATCCCGACCAAAGATAATAATAGAAAAAGCGAGGCCAAAGACTAACTTTCTTGATAGTGAGTGGAAATCGTTTGCGACATACTTTGAGGTAACGATTGCCAAGAACATATTAGTTGCGCATAAAGAGAAGAAGAGAGCGAGATTATTTCCATTCCAGAATACGTCGAATAAGCTCTTCTTTAGAAAGCTTGGCTTCCCTGCCATTGCCTCCAGGTAATGTAGACATCCCAACGAGAGCTATTGTTAAGATGAGTATGGCGACAATATCACATAAGAAAGATGCATGTTTCATTCATTCCTTTGCCTCCTTGATAATATCTCACATTCTTTCAGAAAATCTTCCTAATATGATTTTCTTTTTGTAGTTGGTTGAAAATCTTCAGAAAAATTGTAAAGAGGTCTATCAATGTATATGCAAACTCAAAGGCCATATCTTGGTCCAAAACATCTCACTAAACAAAATTTGTTTAACATTGCAAAAATTCTAATCCAAGTCAGTTTCTTTGTGAACAACAACATCAACCTTGAACTCTATTTTCACTCACAATGACCCACACAAAAGATTTGGATCTTACCAAGTCAATTTATTTGATTTTTAATTAATTCTTAAACCTAAACTAATTAGGCCTCCTCTAGTCATCGAACACCTCTACATTTCCGACACGTTCTCATTTTCATCAAAGTGTAGCCACCACCATGTTAACGGACACCACCCGTTCACCATTGAACACACCATCGAATACTTAGCTAGATCGGTTCTAAATTTATCGATACTTAAAATTAATTTTTGTCAAGTTTAATACAACGCAGTGGATGAACCTAATAATAGTCATGAATAAATTATCTAAAGCATAGAAAGTATGATTGATTTTTCTAAGGTTTTTTTATGTTCTTTTCTCTTTTTGGTAACAAAAGGGATTCAATTAGAGATGTGTTCAAAAACGCACCAAGAAGGTCTTCATCTCCCCCACCAAGTATAAGTTCTACTAATAATGCGTCACTTTCAACTTTTGATTTTTATTTAAATCTTGGTTTCATGTGTCTCTACTTTTTTGTATTACGAATATTTTATTTGATAGCATATAAATGCAACACATACATCAAGATATAGTCTTTTCACATTTTCTAAATCTGAAGAATAACTTAATTATAATTGAGAAAATAATATATATATATATATATATCTATAGTTTACTTTCGGAAGAGTAAAAAAACTCAGCTCGTAAAAAAAATACATGTTTAGTAAGAGGACTACATGAGACTATTGCTTTGAAGACATGATCTTCAAACTCGTCAATTTGCATAGTCATTTTCAAAAAATAAGTCATGTAATATCGTGAGCAAAAAATAACTGATAAATGAAAAATGTTGTTGCTTTAATAAAGTGTGAAGATAACATTAAAGAAAAAAATTCATCAATAAACACATTTTCAATATATATGGATGGTGAATCTTCTTGACACAAAAAAGTAATATAGACTTTGTACAATATCATTTCTTTTTTTTCTAACCATTTGGTCGATCAATACAAGTTTAATTGATATACCTGATATGAAGGAAAGATCCACCGCAATGCATTTATATAATAGTTATATTGCTTTAAACTTATATCTTGCATCATTTGTAAATTATAAATTAATAGTATATTGAATGATGAAATCAATGACTAAGTTAATTCATTTATTCTCATTTAGTTATAATGATGAGTGAATTATTATGTGGAATTGTGAAATACATCAAATCTTATATATACAGCTCTTTATCAATGATAGCGTGGATAGATTAATGTCACTGAGAAATAAAAAACTCACCAAAAACACATTGTACAAGATATGAAAGTTAGAAGGTCTAACAAAACTAATTCATGCTATATTTTTTTTATGCTCAAAAAAAAAACAATCATGATCTATTGCAAGTTTATCGTAATATTTCTTTTTTGTTAATAGTTTATCATCCAAGTTTTATGCAAGAAATTTTATCCAATGAAAAACACGATATAATCATGTATATATAATCTTAGTATACAAGTGATATTTAACTTTTTTTAAGGTTATTTATGTTCATTTCCTTTTTTTGGTATCAAGAGATTCAAATAGTGATATCTTCAAAAGTCAAGGCTACTCATAGAGCAACTTAAAGAAAGGTTGCAATCCTAGAAACGGTATGTCACTTTCAAGTTGTAATTTTTGTTTCTCATATATCTTATTTTTCATGCATTTTGACTTTTTCAATCCGAAATAGTTTAATTTTTACAGTACATAAATGCTAAACCCACCCACCCCCCCCCCGCCGACCCCCCCCCACACCACACCACCCCGACCCCACCCCACTCCACACCCCCCACCCCCACACCCCACACATAACCCCACAACCCCTCGCCAACACAACCCCCACACACCCCGCAACCCCGACCCCCCCCCCCCACCCCCCACAACCCCCCGCCCCCCCACCCACCCGAAACCCCCCCTCCACCCGCCCCCCCCCCCACACCACCTCAAACCGCCCCCCCCGCCCCCAACCCCCCACGACCCCACAACAACTCCCCCACCCCACCCCACACCCTAAGGAGGGGGGGGAGGGAGGGGGAAAGGAGGGAAAAGGGAGGGGAGAGAGAAGGGGGGGGAGAAGGGGGAAAGGAGGTAAGAAAAAGGAGGGGGGGGGGGGGGGGGGGGG
>JAGVVM010007416.1:0-19676 GCA_019149425.1 Psidium friedrichsthalianum
TTTATTGATTTTCTAGGTTTTCTAATTTTTGTTTTTTTGTTAATTTCTTATTTATTTTATTAATTATTAAACGAGCCGGGTCGGATGGACCCGACCCATTAATCTAAGGCCGGCCAAGCCACTAATCTGACCCGACACCGAAACGACGTAGTATTTGGTTGTTTTTTGAATTTTTTTTATTTTCCAGATCTTTATTCTATTCTGTTTATTATTTTTTTTCATTTAATCTAACGGTCTGAGGTTCGCCACGTGGCACTATCTCAACCGTTCCTGCTTCATACTGAACCTACGATCAGATTGAATCCGAGACTGATCCTAACCGCCTATTCCTTATACAAAACCTACGGTTGAGATTGAGCCAAAGACCAAATCCTATCCGTCGGATCATCTAACCCTAAAATTGTTATCGGAGAAGACGACCGGGACGGCTCCGATCTCCGGCGGCCTTGACGGACTTTCGCCGGTGACACAAAAAATGAGCCTAAAACTATAATATTTTCTGCCGATTTCAAGCTTGACTCATCCTGATCAATTCAACGCTAAAATACCAACGTTCCAGGCCAAAGATACGTCTAAACTGCCTATGCCGACGTCGGCCGAGAGCGATGCTCCGGCGAACTATCCAAGCCATTTTTTCGTCTAACAGTCAAGCAAACAATCGAGCAAGCTCACGGAGACTTTAGGAAGCTTACCTGAACATCGTGCGACGCTATTTGACGCTGGGGCGCGAGTGAATGAACTCGCGACAGGCTCGGGACCGAGGAAACGGGTCAGGGGTTTTTACGCGACGAAAATACAAAGGAAGGCAGGATGCGGTCAGTACGAGCGTAGGAATGCATTGACACTAAAATCGTAAAGGAAAACCGGCGGGATTGAAATCTTGCCATTGCAGGAGCTCAAGCTGAGTAGAAATGGCGTTTACCTCGTTTCAGGGTGGAACTTCGTGCAAGATGGCTCCTTTGCTCCCTTGTGGACCAACAGGAAGCTCGTGACGGCGACGACGAGGCTTTGATTTGCTCCCTCTTCCCTTAATTGCTTCTTAAAGCTCTCGGCCAAAAAGTCCCCTTCAACAGAGCAACCCCTCTGTCTTTATACTCCAAATTCGCCCTAACAAACCCTCCACCAACCAATCCCGAATTTCTCACTTGATCTTCACCAACCGAATCCATAAACTGCCAAGATTTCCCGATTCCGTTCGAGAATCGCGCAGGTTCAATTTGAATTTTTCCCCTCCTCTGCGCAGGCTTGACTTGGGGAAGACGATGATGATTCGGGTCGGTCGGGTCGGATCTGGACCGACCCGACTGACCCGAATGTCAATCTTCTCCCAATTACCCCCGAATTTTCACCCTTTTCCAAAATTGACACGAAAATTGGACTCAGGGATATTGAATCTGCTTGAAAATGGCATTTTCCCTGAAATTATTCAATATTTGCACAAAACCCCAATTTTTGGGTTTGACCGAGAACCCATTTTGCAAAATACAAAGTCTTAATGGTCTTTTTTGCAAAAATTGACGCCACCAATGGATTCAGAAGGTCAAAATCTAGGGGGTGACATCCCCTCTTTTTTCAATTCAGTCCCTAGAAAAATTTTAATTGCATTTTTAGTGATTTTAGGGACTAATTGAAAAAATCAGAAATTGCATTTTGGTCCTTTTAGCCGCAATTGGAGAATTCAGAAGGCTTTTGGACTTGATTTTAATTTTGAAAAATAGAGAAGGATGACACGACTCTAGAAATGTAAATTTGGAAAATAACGAGCTAAAATGGAATTTCTAGAATTATTTAAATATTCTGAAAATGAAATAACAAAGGAACCCAGATTCCTGACCTTATTTTTCGAAATTATTTATCCAAAGTGAATATAAAATTAAATTAAAAATATCAGATATTTTTGGGTGATTTTCTGAATTCAACTGCTATTTTTTTATTGATTTTCAATTATTTTCCTAATTTCTGAAAAAGGTTAAAAATGTATCAATATAATAGGTGTAAAACTTTTTTTTTTTTCGTCAATGCTAACATGGACAATTTTTGCAAGCTCCAAAGTTATTTTTTTTTCATTTTTCATTTTTTCTTTATTTTTTAAAAATGAGGCAGGTGAGGCTGTAATATGCCCTTATCTATGGCCACTGCCCAGGACATGGGCTAAGGAGGAAAAGTGAAAAAAAAAGAAAAAAATTTCGATAATTTCGAAAAAGAATCTATTAAAAAATTACAAAATTATCCTCTTTGGCACTGGCTGTGGCATATAGAATAATCAGTATCTACAATGATTCCCGATCAAAATTGGCTGGAATGATTATATTAACAAATCATCAAAAGATCTAAGATTAAATTAATCAAATTAAAATGCTTGGAACTAAATTGGCATAAGTGCAATAAGTTTATGACTTTTTTGATAATTACTTCGAATAATAAGCACGACCAACATTGGGCACACACACAGCGGGTACGTGAAGTCGAGTACTCTCATTTGTTTAATAAATAGAAATTTACCGAATTAAATGTTTGCAAAATATAATCACTGAATAATCTCATTGATGCATCTGGTATAGGAGGCCATGCGTCACCGAGAGTACATCTATCAGCACCCAAGAGAGTACGAGCAGCGTCTAATTCTTGGGCCTTTCTACGATTCCGTGAAATAAAACCGATCCGAGCAGAGTCGGACGAGAGACGATCATCATCAGTTCTTGATCGTGTGCCGTGTGATTGGCCCGACGACCTTGCCGCGATTTCGCCGGTGGTGGTGTAGAAATGCCCCTCTCTCATGAGTCAATCTTTGTATTAGAGAAAACGGAATTCGAATGAATAAGCAATTCAGCACTAATCAAACGGCCAAAGACACGGATCAAGTAATATCAGAGCACATCGAAAGAACAAGCAACAACAAGAACGTTCCGAGGTTTCACAGTCGACCGCAGTCGTATCGTGTGTGGCCTAGCCGGTCTCGGAAGAACAAAACTATCACCAAAATGCAGATCAATTTCGCGACCAGCGAGGTCGACTCGAGCAGCGAACCAATAGTGTAAGTCTTCGCTGACAACCGCACCAGCCTCATCCTCCGTTCGCTTATGTAACGGTCCAATGCACTCCTATTCTTTCCCTGCTTGCTTCCCCGTGGTCTAGGGAAGTCATATGCGGCGCTAAGCATCGAGCCAGGACGATTGCGTCTTCTAACGCAGCGGACCCGCCTTGTCCTAGGAACGGGCCCATCGCGTGCATGGCGTCCCGGCAACCGTCACAGTCCCTTTCCTAAAGCTTCCAAATAGCACGTCCCACGGGCACGGTACCTCGTTCCTGTCAGGGACAGCGAATCGGGCTCGCTGTTCTCGATCATCTCCAGAATTTCCGCTGGGAAGCCAAGCATCGATTCCACCGTCGATCGCTTGATCAGGTCAGAGTTCTTTGAGATGGTTGAATCTGTCAAATGATAGCACAACATCATGACAAGATTGCGTTTGCTTAGCTATCATCAAACGGGGATTTCTACAGCGAATTTGCTGATGATCAACAAGCTATATAACGAAGTTGACGGCAACATGGCTATCACCAAAAAACCAGTCGAAAAGAATATGGAGGATTACGTGAATCTTGGAAGAGAAGGGCGAGAGAAAAGGAGTTACCTTGATGTGTCCAAGGCCGAGCTATGAACCAGTAAACCGACTTCTCGTCGAGCGGGATTCTTCCGAGAAAAACACGATTATAATTTATGGTGACAAAGTCGTGAGGGTAACCGTGCCCATCTGGATAAATAGCGAACCCCCTCGCATTACATGTGGGGGACATTCTTGGTGGCCCCAAATCTAAGAAATTAGCGACCTCGGAGTTCACTCCGTCGCATCCTATCACGACCTGTGAAATCCACAACGAGAGACTGATCACGCTGTTGTTCAATTTCGACATGTTCTAATGGTATTCTCTCCGCTTTCGTTAATACTTTCCTGTCTAAAGGCACTGAGCATGATATTCGAAGTGGGATATACCTTAGCTTTGATGACTTTACCGCCGTGTAGCCGAAGGATAGGATACGAAGTTTTAGGATCCATTTCGATGTCCAGCAGGCGGCTTCCAAAGCGTACTGTCCCGCTCGGTGGATCACCGGCTAAAGCTTCCAAGAGAATGCTGCGTCTCAAGCATCGTGCTTCTCCAAGCCTGACCAATCAAGAAGAAAGGAAAACTTACTTTCGACCAAGCATCCACTACTTCGGTTTCGTTCCGGTTTCAGCAATCGCTTATATGACATAATGTCAGTCCACATCCTAATTCTGCAGAATAGTTGAATGAACACGAGAGTATCTGCAGGACATTTCAGCGTAATTCATATCGCGAACAGCATTTGCAGTTCAGCTGAATCTAGAAGGTACTTTCCTCCTGTTGATTTTGCCATTGCCAACAGTCCCAAGTGAGAAGAAGCACGGAACGGATAGAAAGACAGAGAGAGAGATAACGAGCCTACCCAACAGGAACCTCCTTCACAGTAGTATTGTTGATCGACACATCGCGAAATCTGGCGACACAAATGCAACTTTCGTCAATTTCCATGTATAAACAGTCTGTGTTCCTTCCGAACGAGAAAATCCCGATCATTTCGTGACGTTATTGTTAGTATAATTTAACGATCGGCTTAATTACAAGGCTTAGTGCACAAGACGCGTTCATTTATGCAGAAAACAGGACAACAAGAAAAGGCCACCCTTAGGTGAAGTCCCACATGCTCATGTGGTGTTCTCGCCGTAACGCGACAGAATGACTCGACTTCACTGTGGGAGGAGCAGTGCTCTGCTTACCCTTTGAGAGGAAGTGAAGTCTGTCTAAGCTTTGACCCGACACTTAGCTGATCGAGCGCCCGCCAACCGTTGGGCTTTTACAAAAAGGGGTTTAAAATTTTAAGTTTTTACGAATTTGAATTTTTTTAAAAAAAATTTACGAAAAGGGGGCTTGTTCGGCGCTTAAAATGCCGAACAAGCCCCGTTCGGCACCTAGGGTGCCGAGAAGCTTGTTCGCCGAACAGGGGGGGCCTCCCCACTCAACAGAGGCCCCCCCCACCCCCCTCCCTAAAATGCTATTTTTAATTAATTTTGAAGTATTTTTTTTATTTTAGAAAAATACTAAAAACGCGAAAAAATATGAAAATATATTTCTTGTGCAAAAATGGTTCTCTATGCTTGGCCAAGGTCTCCAAAATTGATATTTCAATTTTCTCATTTTTTCTTGATTTTCTTAATCAAGTTTTTTTAAGATAATTAATAGAATATCTATAACAACAAATCTATAATTGCCGAAAATTCATATTCAGAAGCTTTAGTGAAGCCTGAGGATCCAATTTGGAAGAAAACTGATTTTTTGAAATTTTCGTAATTTTACAAATTTATCCATAATAACAAAATATCCGAAAATAAAAAAAATAGATTTCGTGGCCTAAAAAATACAGAAAGATTGCCAATATTTTATTTTAAATACCTTTCCATGTTGAACCATTTAAAATGCTAACTTTTTTTCGTGAACACTTTTTTTGCCCTCAAATGCTATTTTTTATTATTATTAATTTTGAAGTATTTTTATATTTTCAGAAAAATACTAAAAATATGAAAAAAAAAAATTTTTTCAAAATGGTTCCCTATGGTTGGTCAAGGTCTCCAAAGTTGATTTTTCAATTTTCTCATTTTTCTTGATTTTCTTAATCAAGTTTTTAAAGAAAATTATTAGAAAATAAAAAACTATAAAATTAAAAAATCATATTTGAAAGCTTTACTTAAGCCTGAGAAACCAATTTGGGTGAAAAATAATTTTTGGAAATTTTCATAATTTTAAATACAATATTCATATTCATATTGAAAAATCATATTCGTAATCTTAATCAAGGAGTTGGGTGGGGGGGTTTTGGGGTTAGGAAATTTTTTTTTTGGATATTTTATAAATATGAATATTGTATTTAAAATTATGAAAATTTCCAAAATTATTTTTTCACCCAAATTGGTTTCTCACGCTTAAGTAAAGCTTTCAAATATGATTTTTCAATTTATAGTTTTTTATTTTCTAATAATTTTCTTTAAAACTTGATTAAGAAAATCAAGAAAAATGAGAAAATTGAAAAATCAACTTTGGAGACCTTGGCCAACCATAGGGAACCATTTTTGAAAAAAAAATAAATTTTCATATTTTTCGCATTTTTAGTATTTTTTGAAAATATAAAAATACTTCAAAATAATAAAAAAAAATAGCATTTGAGGGCAAAAAAAGTGTTCACGAAAAAAAAGTTAGTATTTTAAATGGTTCAACATGGAAAGGTATTTAAAATAAAATATTGGCAATCTTTCTGTATTTTTAGGCCACGAAATCTTTTTTTTTATTTTCGGATATTTTGTTATTATGGATAAATTTATAAAAATTACGAAAATTTCAAAAAATTATTTTTCTTCCAAATTGGATCCTCAGGCTTCTCTAAAGCTTCTGAATATGAATTTTCGGCAATTATAGATTTGTTGTTATAGATATTCTATTAATTATCTTAAAAAAACTTGATTAAGAAAATCAAGAAAAAATGAGAAAATTGAAATATCAATTTTGGAGACCTTGGCCAAGCATAGGGAACCATTTTTGCACAAGAAATATATTTTCATATTTTTTCGCGTTTTTAGTATTTTTCTGAAAATAAAAAAAATACTTCAAAATCCTTACCAAAAAAAAAAATTTTCAAAATTATTAAAAATAGCATTTTAGGGAGGGGGGGAGGCCCCCTTTGTTGAGTGGGGGAGGCACAAGGTTGTTCCGCATTTTTTAAGTGTCGAACAAGCCCCCTTTCGTAAATTTTTTTAAAAAACCCAAATTCGTAAAAACTTAAAATTTTAAACCCTTTTTGTAAAAAGCCCCCAACCGTTAGTCTGAATGCCAATAGCTGTCCCGGTAGCCCGAAGAGCATCCGACCGTTCAAGAACCAGGCTGCTAATCCCCTTCCTGCGGCCAATGAAGCCAAGCATTGCACAAACATGAGCATAAGAACCCGTAGTTCCCATCAATATTTGTGCGCGGACGAAGATCGACCGTGGAATGGCGAATTAAATCCCGGAAAAATCCGCAAGATCGAAAAGGGTATGATTCTAAATAACCTGTGGAGAGCAAGTGCGGTGGCCAGGCCACAGATGCCGCCACCAACAATGACTGTCTCTATGCTCTGCCTCTGCTGCGGTCATGATGCTGCCTCCTCCCCACGACTTCTTCAGCTCAGTCACAGATTCTTATAGGAGTTATGAGAAGGGAGAAGAAGTTCAAGTTTAATACATGCTGCATGCATTAGAAAAGTAGCCGAAAAACGCGGCTTTGTACGTATAATCGAAGTCCAAAATGTGGTCAAACACGGCAGGAACTATCGACGGTCAAGGCGCACATGCTTGCTTTCTTCGTTGCGTCCGTTGACTCAATTAGCGACTTTTCGTGATTGATTTGAGTAACGATTAGGAGTAAAAAAGTGTCTGGTTCATGCCTGTGCTCATTTGCCGGGTAGCAGATATCGGAGTCCTATCGCTTCTTCCGCAGAGAATTATTACCATTCACTCAATCAGTTTAGTAATTGAGACAACGGGGTAGTGGCATGAATAGTCCTTAAAATTTGATCTGATTTGTAGTATGGTCCCTAAAGTTTAAATTTATTCAATCTGGCTCTTGAACTTTAGCCCGATATGTAATGTTATCTATGAATTTTTAATTTATATGATGTGGTTCCCAGACTTTTGGTACATATTCAATTTAGTCCTTAAACTATTTGAAAATGCCCAATGCTGTCCTTACATTAATTCAAGTGCAGGGACATCATTGATAATTTCCATATAAATGGGAAACTCAATGGAACATGTATCAAAAGTCCAATAACCACATTGAATAAATTAAAAGTTCAAGGATAACGTTGCTTATTAGGCTAAAGTTCATGGATCTCATTGAACAAATCTAAAATTAAAAGATCACATTACACATTTGTCCAAAATTTAGGGGCTATTTGTGTCTATCAATCCTTAAGAAAAGACTTGTGTGCATTGATTATATGATCGGAGTAAATTCGGATTCCTCACGAGGCTGACCAAATGTGGACGATCCCTTGTTTAGGCTGCCGCTCCGAGTCATGATCTGCGAGGTTCAGGAATCATAACCGGCGAACTCGTCGTGGAGCCAAGTCGGAGTTCGGCTTATAAAGAAACGCGACATGCAGAGAACGTAATTTCTACAAGCGTCAAACTTCAAAGGCTTGTTTGGAGGTTTACGTATCGACATTTACATACTATCAACATTTCAGATATTTAAAATTTTAAAAAAGTCAAAGTTTGCGTAATGTAAAAACGAGATAAACATAAACAAAAAAAAGTCAACATGAAAAACCTATTCCGACCCTAATTTTTTTTTTTATTCCGGACAAACTTTTAATTTGGGAGTTTTCTTATCATGACACAACGTAAAAGAGCCAAACCTTTTTGGAATTTTTTCGAAATTTTTGTGATCTTTTTAAAGCATTTTTTATTATTTAAAAAGAACGCCAAACGGCTCCGTTTGGGCGCCCAAGCGCATCCCTGGAACGACGCCGTTCCGGGTGTGCACGCGAGGGCCTATAACGACGTCGTTCTGGGTGCAAACAGTGAAACGACGCCGCTCCACTCAGGCTCCTCACAAATTTGACTTCTTTTAGGCATTTCACGAAGCACCTCACCTGCACAAAGTGTTAAAAAAACAAGCCTTCGGGGAATTTCCATGGCCTTCAAACTGAACCTCGAGCATAATGAGGATCGAAATCTCCCATAGATGTGCACTACAACGAGCCAGGAACGATATTAACCAAACAATAGGGATCAAAACGTACAAAATCACAACGAACGATTGCCTTGAAAACGTGAGTCTGTTCTGTTTTGCAGAATTGGGTTTGAACCTAGGTCGAGTAAACGGATGGCATGCTCATATTCAAGCCTCAAAATCTCCCACATGTCAACCATTCCAAGGAAAGTGTTTTATCAAAATTAAATTTAGCGAGACAAGGTTTCAAATTCATCAAATATCTCGGGAAATGATTAAACGTGCACATCATGGAAGCATCAAGAAATAGCCTAGACGCATGACCTTCACTGACCGGTTGCATGGCTCGACTGAAACATTCATGTTTATAGAACGACCAAAGCGCGACCAAAACTAGTCAAAACAATGATTTTAGTTGCTCCAATCTCTGAACATGACATAAATGATACATACGGACAAGATCTTTGGCGGGAAACGAGGAATGAGCCTCGATCTGACGAGCCTTTCTTGGCCAAAAATTGCATACTGGCTGCTCGGGAAGGGTTAAAGACTGACCTGTAAAACGTCGACGGGGGACGACAACGGCAACGTGGCGGTGGTATTTGGTAGAGGGGGTCTCGTTCGACGTCCCTCAAGCTCGATTTCTCTCTAAAACTCACTCAGATCACCACCGTACTCACTCAATATCGTTCATGATCAACCTTTCTCGGCCTCCCTTCTGAACCAGTCCGACCCGCCGCTTTTATTCTCCCAATTGGCGGTGAGGCACCGCTCCTCCGGGCCAATCGTTGGCTTATGCTTGCTGTAGGTCACGTTCACCGTCCCTGCAGCCGATACCGCGCCATTTTTCTCTGCATATTCCCTGCAATATTCCCTGTGCAGCCGGGTAGCTCCTTCCACAGTGCCCTTGCCATGTTCGACAAATTGCCGCAAAGAGAAGGGAGGAACTGGGCCAACTCTGGGCCTGGTCCTCGAGAGCTGGTGGACCACTAAATTAAATCAGAGGAAAATTGGGCCTGCACAGCCCAGGCCCACTTTTCCGGAGGGATGGGCAAGTGCTGGCCGGGTCGCCCACGCGGGCCTGGGCTGACCCCGGCCCGATCGGGGTTTTTTTAATAAAATAAGTAAATAAAATGAAATAAAATGAAACTAATTTCTATTTTCCTAATTTGTAATAAAATAACAAGGGAAAATTCATTTTGGGCATTTTCTTATTTTAAGACTAAGGGAAAATGAATTAAATCTCACCAAAACCGGCAAAAATTAGGCATCAACAAGTGGGTGCGGCCTTTTCTTTTTTTATTATCCCATTTCAACATGAAAGATAATCAATGTGGTCTTCATCTCAAGTAATGTTATGAAACTAACAATTATGTTAGTTGATCGAACTCACATCATAGTTGCTGGGTAGGGCTTGGCCTTTGAACTATATGAGTTTATGCCTCATGCAACTCGGTCCGAAAATTGGAGAAGTTTAGGATAGATAGAGAAAGCTAGCAAATGCCGGTTGGGGCGGGAGATAAGCTTGCTTCTTCACAGGCTTATCCCCCAAAAAGAAACGGACCCTACACAGAGCGCTAGAGAAAATCAAAGTAAGCAGCATTCTTAATCATCCTAAGTTACTACTTTTACGAACAAATATCTTAAGCATCAATCTTTTCTTTGCCATAGTAGTGTCCTTATGCGATGTCTTTTCTTCGTTAGTTCTAACACCTCATGTGTGTATGTTCATGCCTATTTTCAGTCGAGTGTGCCTATTAATCTTCATACCTATTGTTTTCAACACCTTTCTTGTTATGTACAAGTTCGTAATCTACACTAGGGAGGGAAGTATTTGGAGCATGTCGTCGTGGACGTTAAGAAGACCAATGTCATGTTCGTAGGCAACGGGATTGGGAAAACAATTGTCAAGAGCAACCGAAAATCCGGTCGATGGAGACCTCACCAGTTGGCCACCGCGAGTGAGCTAGTGAATCGCAATCTCTAAACGAATGCAAATCATGTACTGATTTTAGATCCAAAAATGAATATCTCTGCTTATTGATCGGCCATCATCTGCTTTTTGGCAAATAATTTCACGAGTACGCTTGTTCTTTGTCTGTCTTGGGCGTTCACTATGTTCATGTCAAGTAATGTTACGAATCTACTCGTTCCTTAACTCTATGTTAATAGTTTCGATTGTAATGGAAAAATGATTAAAATAAATAAAACCATGCAAATTTTTAAGTTGATCATGTCGATATTGTGAGTCGTGACTAATTTGAATTTTCTCTCTAGACTAATTCGATTATAAGTTATCGCTTACGCTTACATTCTTTTGATATTTTAATCTTAAAAAAGTTCATACACCACGGAAGAGAGAGGAAAACAAAAAGAAGAAGAAAAACTGGCCATAAGTAAAAAAATCAATTACCACTGGAAAATTATCTAGTTATCCTTTAGCATGACAACCAAATTTTATACTATATGTGAAGAAATTTAAAATGTTTACCTCGCTTATTTTTGTGAATTTTGAATAAGCATCTATTTGAGTTATTGAGAAAATAGAAAAATGCTCATTTAATTTTTGTTTTCTACCACCAAAAGAATTACAATGACAAGGAAAAATAAAGAAAACAATTCATTTAATGAAAATTACCAAGTTTACTGTTAATTCATTATGACGCAGTGCATTTAATAAACATCGATATGTAAATTTTATATGCTAGTTCTTCATAATCTTTTTGAAATTGTATAACATTCTAAATTCAGAAAATAATCGAAATAATACATACTTTCTAAACTTACGGATTCGTACGTACGGCAACTTGCGATTTGCTATCGCGCGCTTGAAAATTGAAAGCACGTGGGGAGAAAGGGCGGGAAAGAAGATTTACGAGAAAATGGAGCTAAAAACGCGAAGCCAGTTCAGAGTTTCGAAATCACAAGGTGAACGATCGGCGGAGTCTCTCGTCCGGCGAGACATGAAGAGAGAACTCCGAGAAATCGCCGACTTCGACGGCGGAGAGGATGCCGATTACGACTTCCTCTGCCAGGTCGCCGAGGCCGAAGCACGCGCTCTCTCCTCGAAAGCCACCGCCAAGCGTGTCAAGCCCTCTCTTGCTGCCACCGCCGCGGATGCCGGAGAAGTCAAGCCGCAAGTCGTAGGAGCGTACCTCGCGGCTCTGAGAGGGGACGACACGCCTGGCCTGTGGCCCAAGCAGCAGAGCAAGTCCGTTGGCGCAGGAAGTCGGGTCAAGGTTGTCATGGCCGATGGCGCTAATGCGAGCGGCGATCGGTTAGGGCTTGGCAGTGGCAGCGGCGGGGATAACGCGTGCTTCAAGTGCGGTAAGTTAGGGCACTGGGCGCGGGACTGTGATGATGCTCCGGTTGGAGGAGGGACGCAGTCAAGCGAGCCTCGGAAGGCGTGTCCCTGTGGGCTGGGCGATTGCTTGGTTCTCACTGCGAATACGGAGAAGAACAGGGGCAGGAGGTTTTATAAGTGTCCTGTGAGAGAGGTACGTGTATTGATCTTCATCTATCGCAATATTGATCCGCGATTGGAGATTTATGCAGAATGTTTGATGATCTGACAAAAGTATTAGAACATACGATCACTTTAAGATATAGTTGATGCGCAAATTTGCTCGTTGTTCATTGAAAATACGCACATTCCTTCCCGAGAGAAGCTGCAACTGTGGATAGCTTTACCATTGCACAGCATTTAGGTGTAGAAATTCTCGATAGGGTGTTCGAGAATTCTAGTTACAAGTCATCACTCGGAAAGCTGTGCAAGAATCATGCAGCAAGCTGCAATGTCGCGATAAACTTGCACAAATCTTCTGCAAAATGGTATCCACGTGCTGTTGCCTGTATGCTACCACAATCATTACAAGAATGCCAAAAACTGACTGTGGGAAGGGTCGGTGGGTTCTTAATCTGCGTTTGATAGTATCACGGATGAAACACTAATCTCTTTGTCCTCAACAGTTCTATTGTTTCTGCCAAAGAAGACAAAAAAAAAAAAAAAAAGACAGTGCAATCAGATTATCTGATTTCTGAAGAGCTTGTGTTGCCAAGTGAAGCCTTGCCTCATGGTAGCTGACTCTTGTTTCTTGGCTTGAGCATTGACTGACTACAACAGTTCCTTTTCTCTTTATTACTTATCAAGCTCTCAATTAGCGGGGAACCATACTCTTCACAAAGAAAAAGCTTCGTTCAATCCATTAAATATTCTACTGGATAGAGTTCTGACGAGTTATTTCATCCAATTGTTTCTACTGTCTTGAGAAGGTCTGGCTTGATTATATAAGAAAGCTTCTTTTCCCTTTTGCACCAAAAGGGTCATGATGTATTGTACTGTCATTCTCCTCCGCTCCTGTTTTCTTATCATCACTCGAGTGGTACACCAGCATACATATTTCACAGCATAGTCAGTTTTCATTGAACTAATTTCGGTGAAAATAATGTGGTTAGGCTGAAGCTAGTTCTAAGGATATCTTGAACGTCTCTAATCTGACATTTGAGCTCCTGTCCCTACTTCGTGCGCTAATTGTCGCTTTTTACAGGAAAATGGGGGTTGTGGTTTCTTCGAGTGGTGTGATAATGCTTCTGGAGCAGCCTACATGCCCAATATGTCTATTGATAGTTTGCAGCAGCTCTCAATTTCCAGAGCTTCTATGCCCATGCGGGGCTGGGTCTTGCAAAATTTTAACCGCAAAAAAGGGGAATAATGTGGGGCAGCAATTCTATAAGTGTCCTGCCAATCAGGTATCACTCAGAGGCCTAACTAATAGATTTCCAGTATTCTCTCTCACACATTAATAGTTTCTCTGCTTTTATTCCCTCCCCATTTAATTAATCCTATGGAGTTTTGAGTCGAACTTCTTAGATAACAATTTGCTATTTTCACTTTGTAGTAGATGCCGGGCTTGTGACTCTTTCACCAGCACCCACATCAGCCTAACCGGCATAAGTCAGATAACTCCTGTTAAACATTTGTGCATACCACAAGTCAGATAACTCTAGTTAAAGAGTTTTTTCACATTCTCATTGAAAGTACTACTTGTATCTCAAAATAAGTTACTCCCCTACCTGCAGTATGTCCTCCTTCAACATGACACAAGATGCGCCTAATCCCACATGAACACCCAGCAAAATATTAGTTGGGAGGCAATAGAAGACTTTGTGGACTTGTTCCGCAGTTTCAACTTGAGAATAGGATATGATTGATACTACAAATATTCAGTTGGCTTTTTTCTTTCTTGGGAAACATTTGTCCTGGTATTGGTGATGTTAGCATTTTTATTTGTCCTCCTTTCTTCTGGCACTGTTGAGACTATTGATTGATCTTGGACTCTTTCAGAACTTCAATAGAAGTGGATGGCTGCAGCCTGGTTGGCATCACATAATTGGCTATTTAGAACTTCCTTAAAGTGTCGTGTTACTCTCGGGACTCATGGGAGTACTTTTGACGAAATTCTGTGGTACCTTAGCTGCTGTCCATTTTCATGCAGGGAATTTCCTGTGGTTTCTTTAAATGGTGCAATGACCATACGGCAGTAGCTAGTGTTCCAGCAAGTGCTGGTAAGGTCTATAACAGCCCCAATTACACGGGCAGCAAAAGCTACAGCACAACAAGGGGATCGTCCTGTTTCAAATGTGGCAAGGAGGGACATTGGGCGAAGGATTGCTCTTCGCCTGCACCTGACTATTCTTCCTCTTCAAGTGCCGGTAAGGTCTATAACAGCTTCAATTGCGAGGCCAGCAAAAGTTACGGCACAATTGGATCATCCTGTTTCAATTGTGGCAAGGAGGGGCATTGGGCGAAGGATTGCTCTTTGCCTGCACCTGACTATTCTTCCGCTTCGAGTGCCGGTAAGATCTATAACAGCTTCAATTACGGAGGCAGCAAAAGCTACAGCACGAGTGGATCGTCCTATCTCAAAGGTGGCAAGGAGGGACATTGGGCGGAGGACTGCTCTCTGCCTGCTCCTGCCTATTCTTCCGCTTCAAGTGCCAGTAAGGTCTATAGCAGCTTCAATTACAGGGGCAGCAAAATCTATGGCACAACAAGTGGGTCGTCCTATTTGAAACGTGGCAAGGAGGGACATTGGGCAAAGGACTCCTCTTTGCCTGCACCTGGCTATGCTGCTTCAAGTAGAACTGGAAAGTCATCTTCACCTGGTTCTTGTTACAAGGCGGCAAGGCAGGACACAGTGCAAAAGATTGCCTTCCTTCTAACACTGTGGTGAAATGGGAAAGGCAGTAACTCTTTCCGCTGTCCCACTTGATTGTTATAGAGAAGTGATTCTACCGTCTGATATTGCTCTTGTGCATCCGCTTAAGGAACTTTGTGCTTGCTCTAATTTGATGATTTTCCTTGAGATTTCTAAAGACACTGCTGACCGTCATGTTGCTTCCTTTTTTAAAACCGCAGCCGGAGAAGTGGCTTTCGAATGTTAATGTAAAGGTTTGTTTCACGCGTATTCAGAAGTAGCTTGAGCTTTTAATAATTGAAATGGCTTGTTGAGTTTGACATTGTGGGTACATTACAAAGCAGTATCGTATGACAGGATGAACGCTTTGCTCTTAGGATTCTCCAGTTGCGGTATTTGGTTCCCACTTATTTTAGAACTTGCGGAGACTCGGAGAGTTTTGATAGTTGTATGTCATGTCTTTGTATACACGGTGTCATCTAGTGTTAGGATCTGACCCGCACTCATGTTGCATCACATCCTGAAGTCCCCTTGCCTCCACTGGTGCAGAGTCCTTTCTCAACGTATTGAAGCAGGTAAACAAGTCACAGCAACGACAGACGGATCCAGGTATAGTAGCACAAGGTTATGCAGCCAATTGACGTCGCATTCATCGTTCATTTGACCCATGTCACTTTCTGACTCCCCTGTTTTGCCTTTGTAATGTTTGTTAGGTTCAACTATGCCTTATAGAATTATTCAATCTTAAACATAATGTTAATCAATTTGGTCCAAGCACGTCAGGATCAAACAAAATGCAAATGTTGCAAAAGAACTTGAGCGAAGTTTAACATGTGGGGACTATGATGAACTATAAATTCAATTCAAATAAGTGTATATAATGTACAAAAAACACATTGTTCTTTCGAGAGACCTGTCATTGATGTGCAGTAGCAATGGATGTGCTTCGGTGCAGACATATCTATCTCCTACGGCCCCATGAACATTTCAAGCTCAATGTTCACCCTCCAAAGATACGTTTGTTACACATGGGTCATGCAAAAATCCAACTCAGACTTGGCAGGTCTTAGCAAGGTAGTCACATCCTTGATATACTTCCAACCCTGGATTGTTCAGCTGATCCTCTGTAAAGCAGGCGCAACGCTTGCTCATCTTCCCGGTCAAGGCAATTTCTTGAGGTCTTTGTACCAATCTAGGGAAGCCAACATCACACCAAACCTGACAATTATTTACATAAAACAGAAGAACATTTAGATTGCCAGAAATGATAGACTCGCAGTCATGCATGATTCCGCGGATAGAAATTCCCGTAGGTATTGCAAAAATGATAATGTGTTCGCACTTATCCGACACAGCACACAAAGAAATGGTATCCAAATGGTATCCGTATCATGATCCAGAACTTGTTGAACTTTGACATCTGAAGTCATACAACTTGATGTACCTGTCCTCCTTCGTCCTGACTCCATCTGGAATTGCAACTAGGCTGTTTTGCTTCTTCTTTCTTCTGCTTTTCTAATAATTGCGCACCTCTAGCGGCCTTAGCTTCAACTCCTTTCAAATATTTTGTAGGATTCCCTTGGCTGTCATAATAACGGCCAACTAACTTGCCAACATATCTGATGACATAAGAAAAGATACAAGTTACCTCTTAGTACACGCAAAATAACTTTGGGTTTAATTAGACAGAATCTCTTACGGTGACAACTAAATTAGATAGCAAAAGTTGGGTCAACAAAATTACAATACCCAAGTTCTTGATCCATGAACCCACTCAAGGGCCAAGGTTCAAGCCATTATCTTTCCCTGTCCCATTGCAAATGAAAAAGATGACAATGAGTACCTATTGACACGGTCAATACGTTCTTAATTACCAAGAGATCTCCAAAAAGACATTTGACCAAAGTATTGCAGTGAGATATGAAACTTTGCACTTGTGAAAATCTTTTCTTCAAAATAAAAGTGGTGTGAACAACACCCCCTGCGCCGTGAAAAAAAAAAACCAAAAAAAAAAAAGGAAAAAAATGCAATTTGATCAAACAAATAAGCTATCCTGAGTCCTCAACATGAAAGCACTCCTTGTGCGGGTCAGAATAAATGGTTTCTCATTCTTCTACCATTAAGTATGGCATGTGGACAATATCGACTTATATGAACATGCAGACTTTAAATGAATAGAATGAGAAGCTACTAGTAAATAGAAGAAGGTAGCATATACTAAACTCACGTGTAACTTCGAAAGTAAAAGTCCCTCCAATCAACTACACTCTTCACCTGCATAAAATGGCAAAGTAGAATCAAAGAATGACCACTAACGGATAAGCTTGGATGGTAACATGCTTTTCAGTTTATTTGTAGCAGACGTGTCCGCATAAATTCCCCAAATACAAATGGAGTCAATCCCTCATCAAGTAGCATCTAGTAAGAGACAGGTCTTCATCAACAGTAAGTGAACAAAAGTTGATTATTTTCTTCCCAAAATCTAGCTTGGAGCTATCTAATAGCTTTAAGCTAAGTTAATGGAAATAGAAGAAAATTTTGTGAGCAGCTATAACTCATGAAATGATGCAAGCACAGCTAAGTGTTGACTGTGGCCATCTACAAAAGATTTAGACTGCTTTTAATTTTAACACCCGATGCGTATATGCTCCTCTTAAAGTCCTGTCCATTTGGTGTCCTTTTTGTTTGTCGATCACACGACCTGAAAGACCTTCTCAAGCACAGTTAAACTTGCACAGCTGATGAGGTGAGCCACTGCAAATTGTTGAGCCCAAAATAACAAGTAGAAGTCCAAAATAATGTTAATTACCTCAGAGCTAGATAGGCCACGCAGGGAATCCGTAAGTCCCTCTCCTTATTGAAACGATACAAACAAACAAAGAATAAACGTAAATACATCTAGAAGTTTGGAAACTGCAATTTCAATGTGCCAAGAGAAAATAATCATCTGTTAATATAGACTTCATAAACTATGTCTTTTACGGAGACTAGTACTCGGATGAGGATGAGGATGAGGATGAGCATGAAGAAACAAAACTTATACTTGTGCAACTGCAGGCTGAAACTTGAAAGGGCAACAATTAGAGGCGCTAGTATAAATCTATCCACATAGAGTACTAGACTCATTGTCCTTTCTTAGCTATCCATCATTACATTTAGCAATGCGTTGCCCTTTATTGACATAAAATCTTATGACAGATGAGAAAGAAGACAAGGTGAAAGAACCCAAATATTGATTATGTGGGCACCAACCAATCTTTTGTCCATGGAATCTTATATTTAACTGCAATACAGTATTCATGCTGCAAGGAATGACAAGGCTTACCTGTAAAATTTCCTGAAACAAATGCTCGGGAGGCGTCTCTGAGTTGACCAGGGCAACATGGCAAGACTGAAATCAGTATACGAGTCCTAGGTGAAAGAAATTCAAGAACCTATAGCAAAATGCTAACAGGTAGGGTTTTAACTGAACTAGTGGCTTGCCCAAAATTAAGAATTGCAGTAGATTTAGCCAGAGCATCTAGTATCATTCCCATAATTGCCATAACAATTAGAGCTCTCAAGTATCATGGCTAAAGCAACAGAAACACCAATTCTTAAAGGTGAATAGCATAGGTATTGTGCTAAGAACATAATGAGGACTTCCTTGACTAGCTAGTCTGATTCAGAGCATAACAATGAGAATCATTCGCTATCATTTACTTATTGAACTAACCCAGAAAATTTTCAATAAGATATCACATTTGAGGTGTTCATTTGTGCATATTCTTATGCTGCAAGTTCTATATCTCTATAAGGAATTCCCTGGACCATTGGTATGAACAAACACTGTTTCTACTCTTTAGCTTTTATAGGCAATTTTCGTAAGGGATTTAGATGATAATATATTCTAAAATGATGAAATATGTTGAAGAAATTTGGGAGAAAGTATGCTGTTTTATTCTCCTTCAAGTACTTCAATTACATAAGGCCTCTGGCCTTTTATAGCTACTCAACAGCTAATTATTTTCACTAACTACCAAAGCAATAACCCAAATATTCTAGTATCTATTGGTTAAAACAAACTAACAGCACCCTAAAACTTAGGAAACAATCCCTAAAAGCTAAAAAGTAAAATCCAAACAAAGATACTGGAAACAAAAATATAACCGACTGATTTTCAACACTCCCCCTCAAGCTGGGTTATGAATGTCTATCATACCCAGCTTGCACCTTAGAATCTCGAAACTTTTTCTGGATAAACCCTTGGTCAGTATATCCGCTGTTTGATGAATGCTTGGAACATACAAGAGCTTCAATATCCCTTCATCCAGTTTTCTTTGATGAAATGTTGATCAATCTCCACATGTTTTGTTCTATCATGATGAACCGGATTCTTAGCAATCTCAATAGTAGCTTTGTTGTCACATAATAATGACATAGGATTGGTATTAGTGAATCCTAGCTCATTTAAGATTCTTCTCAGCCACATGCCTTCACATATTCCTTGACACATTGCTCTGAACTCTGCTTCAGCGCTGCTCCTAGCAACAACCGGTTGTTTCTTACTTCTCTAAGTAACCATGTTGCCCCAAACGAAAGTACAATACCCGGTGTTGACTTTCGGTCCATGAGAGATCCAGCCCAATCTGCATCCGTGAAAATCTCCACGTTTCTCTCCTTTGTTTTCTTAAAGTAAAGCTCTCTTCCAAGACTTCT
>JAGVVM010007417.1:0-27573 GCA_019149425.1 Psidium friedrichsthalianum
CCTGATCTCAGAGTCGATCCTTCAATAGAACTAGCAACACACAGCTTACAAGCTCCAATGCGCCCTATAAAGTCATCATCATCTAATCGCAACCATTCCGTGCAGTTTTCGCCACACTAGACAGTTCAGAAGCAGCAAATTGCACGAAATTGGAAGATTCACACCGTCATCCGCTCGTCGCCCTCGAGAACTGAAGCAAACCAGCCTGGAATGCTCACAGACTCGAACGAACATAGAGAAGCACTTGCTCGAAGCTACGAAATTAAGGATTTCTCAAAACGAATCAAGCGGACGATCACACAAAAGGAAGACAGAGACAGAGAGCCTAACCTGCCGTGAGGAGGGAGGACGGAGATGGAGCTGAGGTCGCAGGCTCGGTTGATCTTCATCTTCATCGCTCGATCCACTTCGCTCAAGAGATGAAGTTCACTCTGACAGATAAAAACTCGGAGATGGAAGCTAACGGATCACTGCATGCATTCGGGGGGAGAGAGAGTTTTTGGACGTGGGCGGGATTTGGGAAGACCATTTATAGGAGGGAAATGGAATTGCTCTCGGGTCGGGTCGGGTCGGGTCGGGTCGGGATAAGTCGGGCCCAGCCCCACGGTTCACTTTTTTCTTTCCAAATTTACCCTATCAATCCCAATACCCAATTATTGAGGGATCACCTGCAATTTTTTTCCGAGCATAACCACTATTTTATCTTAGTTTTCGCAAGTTCCAATATTTTTCCCAACACTTATTTGCGATAATGAAAAATAGGGATACTATCGTCATTATTTAAGTTATACATATATATCGCATGTTTTGGCTATTCATTTTTTCATTAGAATGGTAAAAGTGACAGATTTGACAAATATGATTTAACACGATATCTGCGAATAGTTATGTAAAAGCGTCGTAGCTTATGCGTAAGAACTAGTTATTATATAAAGTAAAGAAGGCTTCTTACTTTTCAAAAATTACATGAATTTTGTTCCTCCCTATATATAAATGTTAGGTTTCTATCAGTATTGAATCCATCACAAATGCTTAAATTAATAAATCTATATCTCTCGCTTGCTTTCGTACTAAAATTTAAACCTTTTTCTACTCTATAATAACATTCATATAGGAAAATCAAATCTCAATATTTTCCACATATAATGATACCATCCTCATATTGTGTCTTTTTATGACTTATTCATCCAATTATGATTCTAAAACTAAGCATAAAATAAATACCAAAAAAAATTAAAAAGAAAAATCAATTATCACCTATATTACTGTGTAAATCGAAGAGATCCTAATGCTTTTTAAAATGTGTAAATTAATAAATCTATTTACTGTTCATTTTTTAAATATTAAATTTTCAATATAAGGACATCTTAAATGTTAATATTTATGTATGACGCTTATTTTAATATTAATATTTTTTCTGAGATCACTTAATTTTCAAATAAAAAAAAATGATCATTCTAGTACGAACAACAAGAAATTCTGATCACTTAATCGAAGTTGGCTCTTAATTATTTCGTCCCAAAAAGCAAAAGATGCACATAAAAAAAGCACTCCAAATTATTTCGTCCATCAATCAAAGGGATGGGAGATGGCAGCCAACGTGGACCCCCACGCTTCTGGAGGACGATGATGGCTCTTGCTTTCCCGGCAATTTCTCATTGACTTCACAAAGACTTGCAAAGAAAACGAAGAAACGAACGCCTTCCTTTGGAAGTTAAAACTGTGTACAGAGGGAGATATGAAAGAGACAGCGACATTTTGGCACCTTGGCTGGTTGGCTTGCATGATTGCCCTCCCGAAGCTGATTGGACATTTCCCTCCAGTGCCCGAACACAAACACAGACGCCGGTCTACTACATAAGCAAACGAATCCGATTAAAAAAAAACTCATCTGGGTCATCACTGATCAGTGTCTCTCGCAAGGCAAAGTTGCTCTGTTCGCTCAGTTCTTCTTCCCCTGTTTCGAGTTTGAGCGGCGGCTATGATGGAGGTCAGTGACGTTCAATCGCCGGTGGGGGTGGTCAACGACAGAGTCTACGTGGCGGTGGGGAGGGACGTGGGGAAAGCAAGTCGACCCTTTCGTGGGCACTGGACAATTTGGAGGCGACTTTCGCATCGTTCATGTTCATCAACCTCGTCAGCTGAATCCATCTCGTAAGTGATCGGGTTCAAAAGTGATGGCTTTGCCAATTTGATCCATCTTATACGTCGTTCTTTTTCCAATCATTGATCGTCAGAACTATGGAGTTGAACAGTGTCATGGCATGGCTTTCCAATAGATTATAACCCACAATGTTTTCTTTTAGACCTTTTCAGTTTGCTGTGTATGGCAAGGAGACACAGGACCATGTACTTGGAATGTTGTGAATTTCCATATGGTTCATTTAATGGCGGCTTGAGTTTGCTTTTATGAGTTTTAGGTCTCCTTGTAGGTTCAGCTCTGTTCCGCAATGTTGATACTTTGCTCAGTGGAAGCTTTCAAGCACACACATACTCTGCTCGAGATTTTTCTACTCATTAATATCATCTCTTGGTCAGCTGAATCCATGTGGCACATGTTGAAAGAGATTGCTTCCTCGTTTGTCAATTCCCTCAAAGGCGAGAGTACGTTTTTGCCGATGTGAAATCCTGTTGAGCGAAATAAGAAGTGGAGAATTGGTAGTTTTTTATTAGCTTCATGGCCATTTTGTTTTTTAAATTTGGGTGCACCTGCACTCTATCAGCAAGAAGATCTCCAATGATTGCAGATGATGGTTTTGTGGGACTGCATTGAAGGAAGTTCATCTCTTCCCAAGCTCATTATTGGACTTTATCAATAGATGGGTCGATCGTTGTTTTTGGGTGTGAAAATACCTCACCGTGAATCTTATATTTGCACTAATTTGTGTTATGACTGCACAGTTGAATCTTGACTAGTTTACTGCTCATGATCATTGCTGAAGTTGCGAAATCGTTCAGGAGATAAGTTTTCTCTGGCTCCCGAGAATGACCCACTCTAGAAAAATAGTATGTGAATGCGAGCGAATTGCTAGTATTCCTTTCAAGCTCTAATTTAAAGTGATTTTCCTCTGCTATAGCCTATAGTTCTGTAACAATAGTTTCCTTTATGCGGTTGAACTCTGCTCCGCAGCACGCCCATTTTATGGTAGTGGATCCAGGAGTCCTCAAGAACTTAGGCAAGAGATGGAAACCATTCTGGATGAGTACATTCACATGTGTAACCAAGCAGAGGTTAGTACCCTCCTTCTATAGTACACATTTGTTGCTGCTAAAAAGGATTATGGATTGCACAAAACTCTCTATTCTTTGTAAATAATTTGACCTTCATCGCAGGTGAATCTCTCATATCACAGTTATTTATTTTTACCTGAAGCAAAATTGCTAGAAGACTAGAACTACTGCTGCCAAATCAAAAGTTTCAGAGGGTATTTACGTGTGCAAACTGCCATTTCTTTCTTCAGGTTCATGCTGAGAAAAGATACCTTGAGACGCAAGATATAGGAAAAGGGATAGTGGAACTCATCGAGCAGCATGCCATGACGAAACTTGTCATGGGAGCAGCTGCAAACAGACGCTATTTTGAGTATGGCCTAATCATGACTCATGATTTTATCTTTAATTAACTTACAGTACCTGGGCAGTACAAGCTAATCCGATATGTACCCCATGCTGGTCCTAGAAAAACGGCCCAATAGTACTTGGGCTTTGCTTAATGAGCTAGAATAGTTACTTATCTGAGCGACCGACTAGGATTATCTTGACAGACTAAACCTAGAATCTTGTATGTAATGAGGCGGCCAATTGTAATGATAACAGTTAGGTTGAGCTCTTTGCTCAGTATTGTATTTTAAGTTGACAAGTACGTGTCTTAAATCTATGTCCTTTTTCTTTTTCATTTGCATTCTCGAAATTGCTTGGTCATATGCTTTTCATGTTGCAGGGGGATGGCTCAACTCACATCCAGAAAAGCGAAATTTGTAAACCAGCATGCACATCCATCTTGTCGCATTTGGTTTGTCTGCAATGGGCACCTAATCTACTCAAGGTATGAGTGATCATTTTATTGAGATGTAATTATGGCAAGCCTGAAGATGATAAATCTCAGGGAACAAATTTTCAGTGATCTCAAATGACTTTAGAAGTTTATGTGTATTGATTATCAAAGGCTTTGGGTTCATTGTTAAATAAAAGTCTAATCCAAATGCTGAAAACTGAAAAAGTATAAGAAAAAGAAAGTCACTTCTTGAGGCCTTGGTTGAGGCCCTTTATGTACAGAATTATATTGGAGATTGCTGTGTAAGCTTTTTCTAAAACTCTTCTCAAGCCTTACTTGAACACAACCTTATCTCAGTTGATGTGACCTAACAAATCTTTACAGAGAAGGCGATTTAAACACTTTCGATATGGACATCACACCATCAGTATTGCCGGGTAGTACTGTTGTTGAATCTGGACTACAAAATGTAAGGAGTCCTCTTGGTTCAGTTCATTCAGGATCCAACTCTAGTGAAGTCGAAGACGATCTATCTTCGGTCCGGTGGACTAATTATATTTCTGAATCAAATTCCCTGCGTGCATATGAAGGCTACAGTCAAAACCAAAGTTATACTGGAATGGTGAGAACCATCCTTTCTTTTTAGACTGCGTCCATTCATAATTTCAAGTTCTGTTGAATATAGCTGGTGTTTAGATAAATTACTAGGGAAGTTTAGAAAACTGCAAATTGGGCTACCCGCAAAGCCAAGTCCTTATTATGAGGCCCTATGTGGTTGTCGGTGCCAAATTTATTGTTTTAATGTAGCATGAAATGTTTGATAAAATCATTCCTGTAGAATTTTCAAACACCATTATGCAATCTGCTGATATTTTTGCATATTTGTAGCTTAAAGCACTTGAAGATATATACAATGAGCAGCTAAGAGTGAGGAAAGATCTTGAAGAATCGCTAGTGATAAAAAAAGAAGCATTCGAAGAGCTTAAGAGTCGACATGAGGAACTAGAGATGCTGTACGAAGATGCTCTGGAAGCTAACTCCGAACTCTTGGCTAACCAAACAAGTGAACCTTCCAGTGCCCATGGACAGGGCTTCATTTCTGAGTTTTCTTGGTATGAACTAGAGGAAGCTACTGACAGTTTTAATCAATCGTTAAAGATTGAGGAAGGGGAGTATGGGAGCACTTATAAAGGTTTGCTTCATCACACGCGAGTGGCCATAAAGATGATGCGCCCCTGCAATTACCGTCAGGAGGTAAGGTGGTTTTGGAATTTTCTGGAAGGCACACAAAACAATTTAAATGAAAGATTATTAGGTTAATGGCATTATCAAGTTGTCTATGGAACGGGGAAAAGTTCAAGTAACTGCAAAAACTTAAGAAGCCTAATTTGCTTAAAGATTGATAATGCAGTTTAAATCTTAGAACTTATTGGAGATCTGATTATGGTTTTATTTAGGGACAAGTCTGATAAATGAATGATCAAGATGTTTTTTTTTTTTTTTATCATGGTAAACTAGTAAGCTTTATCTTGTTCGCCGGGGTCATGTTGTGGGCTCTCTCCCATACTTGTCAGTTCTGTTTCAGGTTGAACTTGTGACGAAGTCGAGGCATCCTAATTTGGTTACCCTCATTGGCGTCTCCCCCGAGGCCACGGCTCTCATTTATGAGTACCTCCCAAAGGGCAGCCTTGAAGACCAACTCAGTGCCAGGGACACCAGCAACCATCTTTCTTGGCAAACTCGAATACGCATTTGTGCAGATATATGTTCCGCGCTTATGTTTCTTCACTCTTGCTATGGCATAGTACATGGCGATCTGAAGCCGGGAAATATTCTTCTTGACTCCAACTTTGCGGCTAAAATAACCAACTATGGATTGCGTTCTGCCCCGTCTCATTCCCCAACGACGGAGAGTTATCTTTTGCCTCTGATGTATATTCCTATGGTAATGTGTTACTGCAGCTGCTCACTGGGAGATCGGCCCTGAATTTAGATGAAGTGATGCAAAATGCATTAGATGTAGGGAATCTAAGTGCCGTGCTGGATCCTACAGCAGGGCACTGGCCATTCGAGCAAGCGACGGAGCTGGCTCACCTGGCATTAAGTTGCCGTGACATCAATAGCGACACTCGACCGGATCTTGGGTCACAGGTGTGGCCAGTACTTGAACGGATGCGAACCCATTGTGAAGCCTCTTTATCCGGTCGGTCCAGTCCAGAAGAACCCAGCCAGCCTCCACCTCATTTCTCGTGTCCTATCTCCCAGGCGAGTCAGCTTATCAGTTCATCTCAGCATATACTATTCAGTGTTTAAATCGAATTTCGTATGTTGATCATGATTTATTTACTTGATTTGACCGTGCGTTTAGGAAATCATGCAAGATCCTCATGTGGCAGCAGATGGTTTTACTTATGAAGCGGAGGAAATAAGGCTCTGGCTTAGCGACCATGATACTTCTCCCATGACGAATCTTCAGCTTTCAACCCTCAATCTTTTCCCGAATCAGGTCCTCCGTTCCATGATTCAAGAGTGGCGGCAAAGCCATTGAACCTTGGTTTTGGCATTGAAGTGTACGTATGCTGGGAAAATGTTGTTGAAAACTGCATGGAATCTGTTTCAACTGCAGCTCTGTATCCTGTAAATGTGATGACACTGGGAAACTTTACATCTCGCCGAAATGCTCTGCTTTGGCAAATCTTTTGTCCTTAGTTGGTATTTCCTTGGATAAGCAAGCACTCACTGCTCTTTCCCTTGTTTAGGTGATTTGTTTGCATTTTGCTTATAACAAAGGAAAATGATACAATAGTTCTTGAATTTTGGCCCAACGTGCAATGTAATTTTGGACTTTTAATTTATTTAATGTGGTCCTTGGACTAAATTGAACATGTAACAAAAGTTTAGGCACAACATCGCACGTTAAAGATAAAGTAAATTGAACATGTATAAAAAAATTCAATGACGATATCACAAATTGAGATAAAATTCAAGAGTTACATTGAACAAATTAAAAGTTTATGGAGGACATGACACATTTAGTGAAAGTTGGGGACCATTTATGTAAAGACACCATTTCGGTGTTGTTGCTATAGGTGTGCGCACGCGACGCATGTATGCAAAAAAAAAAATATGTGTTTGAAAAACAAAGCAAAAACTATACTTCTATGTTCGGCGGCTACTAATATTACCGTTTACAATGACAACACTAAATAAATTTGACAGATATAATTTCCAATATTATCCCCCAAATAGTTGTGTATGAGCATAAACCAATAATTCCAATATCTCCCTCATATTTCAAAATTAATAAAAATCCTTTTCTACCCAAAATGACATTCCTGAAAATATCAAGTTTAATATACTTTTCTCTGTCCACATACATGTATAAATTTCCTCATATTGATCCTTTTATCAATTATTAATTAAATGGTTAGGATATTTCATATAATAATGTGATTTTGTTAAAAATTTCGAATACCAATTTCTTGCATATATTTAAAAATTGTGAAAAGAAGTATATGTGATCATTGATTTTTTTTTTTGGCCTGTCATATCTCTAATTCACCTTTCTTTGACTTTTGGTAGGAGTTGAACATTGCACTTATGATATTGGCGTCCTCACCCCCGCAATCCCTTTACTAGTAAAACCGCATGTATATTGGCACAATACATGATTATCAATTGAGGACATTTGGAAAGGAAAAATTCGATTGAGATCTATTAGCTTTCCGATAGGTATTAGTATTCCAAATTAGTATTTGATTGAATTTGCTAAAATAACTTCCTTCCTCATAGAGCTTGTTTGTTTAGACTTTGCTTTTCGCACTCCTGCCAAATTTTAGAATATTATTCAAATTTCATAAGTCCATGGAATAATATATGTGAATTATGTGGCAAAAATTTATACACCGTAAAAGTTTTGACTAAAGTGTATAATCTCGAGGAATTCCTTTCATTAAAGTAGAAATGCTATCTCTCATCCACAGTTGAAGGATCCAAAATTTGCATTTTCTGGTGGAATTTCATTACTTGGTGATAGCATTAGGCACAAGAACAATTTCATAGTGTGTGCAAGAAAGAGAAAGGGAGAAGTGGAGATATCAATTATTATTAATACTTCTTAGAAGGATTTCAAAACTCGAAATATGTTTATATTTATGGTAAGCATTTATGGCATTTCTTTGTATTGTGCAATTTTACTTGTGGTCTTTTCATTATATTATTGTTCACGTTATAAATATATTGATGTTGATGTATCATCTTTTCACCTCCTCTATTATTATTATAACGTCTTCTACCTTTTCATTTCCTTCATTATTGATGTAACGTCTTCTACCTTTTCACTTCCCCCATTATTAGTGTAACCTATTCATCTTTTCATTTTTCTCCATTAGTAATATTCATGAATCATTCATGTACCCTTTAGCCTATAAATAAAGGCTTTGTAAACTTGTTGAATAAGGGATTAAGAGTTAACGTTTACTCCCCACTTCTCTCTTGTCTCTTACTTTCTCTCATTATATTTCGAGTTGATTTTATATTTTCTGAGTTGATTCCAAGAATCACCATTTACTTCACAACACGTTATTAGCACAAGCCGGTTAGAACCTTGGATATCACTCAAGTAATCAGTGATGCTAAGCAATCACCTCGACGAGGACAATGATATTATTTGTCTTGTAGACAGTGATACTACGCATACTATCCTCCAGCAGAGGGAATTTTTTTAGACATTGAAAAAATACGAAGGGAATAAGAGTTAACGTTTGCTCCCCACTTCTCTCTTGTCTCTTACTTTCTCTTATTATATTTCGAGTTGATTTTATATTTTCTAAGTTGATTCCAAGAATCACCGTTTATTTCACAACACGTTATCAGCACGCGCCGGTTAGAACCTTAGATATCACTCAAGGTAACATACATTTATCTCTCCATTATCTAATATCTTTATAATTTCTTTTTCAAGTATGTCAAACATTACCAAGAGAAAGTTTGCAACGTTAGATATTACCGGAAGTAATTAGCTAACATGGGTTTTTGATGTCAAGATACACTTAACATCATTAGACTTCAGTTGATCTATTCTCCCAAAATCTAATTATACTCTAATCCAGAAGGCTAAGGCTCTTGTCTTCATCCGCCACCAATTACATAAAGATTTAAAGGCTAAGTATCTGACTGAGGAGGACCCTGCAGTTCTATGGCAATCCCTAAAGGATCATTTTGATCATCAACAAAAAGTGGTCCTTCCTCATGCCATATTTGAATGGATCAACTTACGCTTTCAAGACTTTAAGTCTATAGCAGAATATAATCTATTCATCGAATTGTATCTAAAGTAAAACTCTGTGGCCAGCAGATCACAGAGATTGAAATATTAGAAAAAAAAAAAATTATCCACCTTCCATGCCAATAACTTTGTACTCCAGCAGCAGTATATAGTAAAGAAGTATTCCAAGCATTTAGAATTAATTTTTGTACTACTTGTAGCTGAAAAGCACAACTGTTGACACTTGATTTTTAGCCATTTTATTTTTAGAAAATTTTTAGAAAATCCATAAAAATTTAGAAAATTGAAAAATCAGCTTTGGGGACCTTGGTCTAGCCTAGGGACCCAATTTTGAGCAAAAAATAATTTTTCATATTTTCGGTATTTTTTGGCATTTTATTTTCAAAAATTCATAAAAAATCAAGAAAAAATGAAAAAAATTACAAAATCAACTTTGGAAGCCCTAGCCTAGCCTAAGGAACCAATTTTGAACAAAAAATAATTTTCCTTATTTTTTGCATTTTTAAATATTTCAGAAAATAGAAAAATACCAAAAAATTAATAAAAAATAGCATTCGTGGCCAAAAAAATACAAAAAATAGTCAGTATTTTTATTTTAATTTTATCTTCATTTTGGCCAAGGAAATTTTGAAAAAATTAATCTGGAAATGGGACTTGCTTTCTAAATCACATTTTCCAAATTAATTGAAAAAATTCTAGAAATTCCATTTTAATTCTTTAATTTTAAATTTTTACATTTTTGAAGTCGTGTCATCCCCCTCTATTTTATAAAATTACAATTCAGTCCAAAATTCCACGAGAATTGCCCAATTTCGCAAAAAGGACCAAATTGCAATTTTCAGTTTTTCAATTTAGTCCCAAAAATGGTTCAAAATGCAATTAAAATTTTTCTGGGGACTGAATTGGAAATCAGGGCACGTCACCCCTTGTTTTTGACCCTATGAATTCATTGGTCGCATCAATTTTTACAAAAAAGGCCATTAGGGGTCTTAATTTTGCAAACGGGTCCCCGGGTCAAAACTTGGGAATCGGGGTTTTTTATGCGATTCTCTGAAAATTCCAACAACAAAAATCATCTTCTAATAGAACTCTCGACCCTGAGCCTGATTTTGCCATCAATTTTGTGAATTTGTGCCCGAATTAGGGTTAATTTGGGTTTTTAATCAAATCGGGTCGACCGGGTCGGACGGATCCGACCCGGTCAACTTTTTGACCCAAGAAAACCAGAATCCACTTCTGGTTTTCTCTCCTCGTCGGGCGTCAAGGCCGAGAACCTTCTGGAAGGTGAGGGCATGATTCGGTTGAAAAAAAACGTGAAGGAAGGTCACGAGGAGGGGGGATCTTTTGGGTGATGAACGTGACGAGGATAGAGGCAGAGAAGGAGGAGGAGAACAGAGAGAGGTTCGAGGGAGCTTTCAGACGGTCGTCGGAGACCTTGTGACCGGAAGTCCTCTGAGCCTCGTCAACGATAATCAGGTGGCAACAAGTCCCCGAAGCAGTGCGGCAAGCTTCGCACAGCCCTGAGGATCGTCTGCAGCTCTCTGGTTTGAAGATTCACCGCATATAAAGGTGAGTGCCATTTTCGAGCTTGCTACTGTGCATCCATGGCGGATCGAACATCCGACCATCATTCTCTGAGTTATTTAGGGCGTTTCACTCCTTGAACTTCACTAAGCATGCTCCTCTTCCTCTTTTGTCTCGATTTTGCATGAAACTGTCGAATCGAAACCTCCATCACCGTGAGCTCGGTCACGAGCCCACTGGCTCAAGCCAGCCAATACCAGGTCAATCGGACCTGAAGGTGAGTTTCTTAAGCTTGATTCAAGTGTTATCTGAGTTGTGATTGTCTTGATTTGTCTTGTGTTGTTCTGTTGAACTTTCATGAACGTCTTCTGTAAAGCTTCGATTACGCTCATTGTATTGCATGAAATCGTTTGATTCTGAGATATGTGGATCTAGAGGTTGAGACGCGCTGATTGTGACTGGAATCGTGCAATTCGACTGTGGTTTCACCGTCGGATCGTGGCGGCGAACTCTCGGTCGTCGGTTTCTCGACGTCGCGAGGTTGAAGATGAAGCTGACGTGGCATGCCATGTCAGCACGTTGACTGGTCAATGCTGATGTGGCGTTGCCACGTCATCTGGTCGTCGGTAAAAATCCGACGTGGCCGCCACGTGGATGACACGTGGAAGCCACGTCAGACGAGGCCGTTATAACAAATTTTTGTCAAATAACAAACTCGATCGGACGGCTGGCGTCTCGCCACGTGTCGCGATCTGGGATTTTTGAAAAAATAAAAGAAGATTTTCGGATTATAAATCGAATTTTCGAAAATAAAAAAATAAATTATGATCGAACGGCCCAGATTCGATCTCGCATCGAATCTGGACCGTCCATTTTCGTGGGTTGGATCGACGGGTTAGATCAAGTCTTCGCTTGATCTGGACCGTTGATTTTGGTATATAGGTTTAACGGCCGAGATCTGGTCTTCGGATGAATCGTGGCTGTCGATTCAAGTAAGCGGATCCAACGCCCGTGGGTTAGCCACGTGGCGTCCCGTGGGCCGTCGAATCAGCTCATTATAATAAAATTCATAAAAAAATAGAAATAAATAAATAATAATAAAAAATAATAGAAAATAAGAATAAATAATAATAAATATAAATAATAATAATAAATAATAAATAAAATAAAACAAAATAAAATAAAATAAAGATAAATGAAAAATAAAACCGAAAAGAAAAATGATAATAAAAACAGAATAAAATAATAAACAAAAAAATAAATAGAAATAGATAAAAATAATAAATAAACAAAATACGCAAAAAAAAAAATAATAAAAAGATTTTTTAACAATTAGGAAAATTCGGGAATTGTATAAAATAGGAAATATAGTGATAAAAAAATCATAAAAATTTTTAGAAAAATTTGGAAAATTGTTTAAAAAAATATAGAAAATGTGTTAAAATAAAAATAAAAATATAGAAAATAGTTGGAAAAATATGAAAATTCTTAGGAAGTCTTAGAAAATTCTAAAAAAATTCAGAAAAATCCTCAAAAATTGTGGAAATTAGGGAAAAACCACATTCAACTGGTTTGACCTATTTCCACATTCTTGAATTCCCGAGCCTCCCAAAATGACCATTTTGCCCCTCTGGTCAATCTGACCCAAATCATCCCAAATCACCCTGAACCCAATTGACATGTTTTCTAGGCCTTCATAAGACTCCCCTAGGCTAGTTGTGACTGCTTTTGATATGATTTCTCTATGAATTGATCCCTTGATTGCGCATTTATTTCTATGATTGTGATTGATAGGATAGATACTCCCGTTCGCATGAACTCTTTAGACTTTCAGAGCCTACCTTACCCAATCTCGCCTGCATGAACTCCTTAGATTAGGAAAATCACTCAACATAGGTACCGAAAGGGCGTCGATAGTAATATCGGCGTAACTAAGTCCCCGAATCCAAAATCTCTGGTTCTCGCAGAATCGAACGATTTCTCCAATCGCTCGATAGGGTTTCCAGTCATACCCTCCAAAGAATGACTGGTGGCGACTCCAATGGCATGCACACTGAGCACATGTCACCCGACCACACTAAGGTCGACCTCGATTTAAAATCTTTCCTGACGCGATTTGGTATGGGCCTGGGAGGGCCCGCGCGAAGCCCAGATACCAAAAAAAAAATGTATAGGGCAAAAAATTATTCTAAGCATTCAGAGTTAATTTCTGCATTACTTGTAGCTGAAAAGCACAATCAGTTGTTGATGCAAAACCATAATTCTCGCCCTACTGGATCTACACCTATGTCTAAAGCACATGTCGCATGGCATAAAACAAGAGCCAGAGGCATTGGAAGGGCAAAGGGCGTGACTTGAAAAATCAGCCTTATAAGAATCGAGATAAAGGTTCATAAGGATATAAACAGGGTCCACAAAGAAAAGAAGGTCTAGAAGTACCTAACTAGGTTGGTGCCAATGTTTGTTATAGATGTGGTTTTACAGGTCATTGGTCTCGCACTTATCACACCCCAAAGCACATGATAGACTTCTATCAAAGAGAGTAAGATGGGAGAAAAAGAGAAGCCAATGTTGCAACCAAATCCTCACTAGAAATAAAGAATCATCTCTTGACAATACATCTCTTGATATTGATTATTTTAATGATTTAGATCATTTTGATGGTTTTATATTGTAAGTTCATATTAATGTTTATTCACATGTGTTCCCTTAAGTTTTGAATAGTAGTCATGTTTGATATTATAATTTCATTTCTTATTCTTTTTTATGTTAGTATTCAGTGACGCTAAGTAATCACCTCGAGGAGCATAATGGTATTCTTTGTCTTGTAAACAGTGGTACTACGCATCCTATCCTCCAGCAAAAGGAATTCTTTGAGACATTGAAAAAATGCGAAGGGAATATTACCACTATTTCAGGCAATAGTAACATAATTATAGGCTCCGGAAGAGCTTATGTAATACTACCAATGGGCACAAAGTTTTTCATTAATGATGCTTTATTTTGCCCACAGTCTAAAAGGTACCTACTTACCTTTAAAGATATTCCTTCCAATGGGTTTCACGTTGAAACCAAGACCGAAGGTGATAAAGAATACTTATATCTAGCCTAGATGAGTGGATACAGAAAAACAAATTATAAAAAAGTTACCATTATTCTCCTCTGAGTTATATTATACTTACGTATGTGTAAGTAATAAACATGTTACAATGAACCTGAAGTTCACAAACCCAAAAAGTTTTCAATTATGGCATGACCGTTTAAGTCACCCAGGGTCAAATATGATATGACGAATATTGACACATTCTATTGGACATTCATTAACAAATCGTGGGCTTCCTTCACCCAATGATTATGTATGCGATGCGTGCGCTGAGGGTAAATTAGTTATACGGCCGTCTCATACTAAATTAAGGGTGGAATCTCCTATATTTTTGTATCGAGTTCAAAGAAATATCTGTGGGCCTATCCACTCTACATGTGGACCTTTCAGATACTTTATGGTCCTAATTGATGCTTCAACGCAATGGACATATGTTGACATGTTGTCAACACGTAATATGGCCTTTGCAAAATTACTCACTTAGTTAATTAAATTACATGCACAATTTCCTAATTACCCGACCAGAAGATCCGGTTAGATAATGCTGGTGAGTTTATGTCTAAGGCTTTTGATGATTATTGTATGGCCACTGGGATAGACGTGGAGCATCCAGTACCACATACTCATACACAGAACGGCTTAGCAGAATCTTTAATTAAACCTCTGAAAATGATTGCTAGACCGTTGCTATTGAGGGCCAAATTACACTTTAGTTTATAGGGACATGCAATATTGCACGCTGCAGCACTGATTAGAATACGACCCACTGCATATCATGAATAGTCCCCGATTCAACTTGTATATGGATGTGAACCCAATATTTCCCATCTGCGAATATTTAATTGTGCCATAAATGTTCCTATACCACTTCCACAGCGTTCTAAAATGGGGCCTCAGCGTAAACTTGGCATTTATGTGGGATATGAGTCTTCATCTATTATAAAATACTTGGAGCCCCAAACGAGCAACTTGTTTGCTGCCTGGTTCACTGATTGTATATTTGATGAGGCACATTTCTCGACATTAGGAGGAGAGAGCCTGAAACTTAAAGAATGCCGTGAAATTTCCTAGAAGGAAGATCAACTGAATTACCTTGATCCAAGTACAAGCATGACTGAACTTGAAGTTCAAAAGATTATTAACTTGCAAAATTTAGCAAGTAAACTACCAAATGCATTTATTGATCTTAAAGGGGTGACTAAGTCCTATATTCCTGCAGAAAATGCACCACCTAGAGTGGAGATCCCGTTGGGACCAAAAATGTCTGATGAGCCTTATCAACGCTGAAAGCATGGACAACCTACAGGGGCAAAAGACATAAATCCGCGGAAAAGAAAAAATATTCAGTCACCCTATGCGCCTCCTACAAAGGTCAATCCGAAGAAGGCAAACCTGATGAAATTAGTGCAGCTACCCCAAATAACAATCTCGGGAATACAAAATGGCCAAATTTTATTGATATGAGAAATAAAGGGGATTTGGTTGATGTTAACATAGAAGTTGCAGTAAATTATATGAATACGGGAGTAAGATATGATAGAATCACAACTGTCGTCGATGACTCCTTTGCCTCCTCAGTAGCACTCACTATCTCAAAAGAAAATCTACATCCAGAACCAAAATCCATTCTTGAATGCCAAAAGCGTTCAGACTGGAATAAATGGAATGAGGCAATTAAGGCAGAACTAGACTCGCTTAATAAACATTGTGTTTTTGGACTGTTGTTCGAACACCCAAAGATGTTATCCCTGTTGGATATAAATGGGTATTTGTAAGAAAATACAATGAAAAGAATGAGGTGGTACGATATAAAGTAAGGCTAGTTGCCCAATGGTTTTCGCAGAGACCTGACATAAACTTTGATGTCACTTATTCTCCCGTAATAGATAATATTACGTTCTGTTATTTGATCAATATGGCAGTAAGTACGAATCTAAATATGCACTTAATAGATGTTGTCACTGCACATTTATGCGGATCACTTGACACTGCTATATATGAAAGTCCCTGAAGGATTCCCAATTCAAGAAAGAAAATCGCAACATGTACAGTATTAAATTAGAAAAAATCATTATATGGTCTTAAACAATCTGGTCGCATGTGGTACAATCGGTTAAGTGATTACCTCCTGAAGCAGGGATACGTGAACAATGTAGTATGTCCTTGTGTGTTCATAAAAAGGTCACCAAGTGGCTTTGCCATTATATCCGTATATGTTGATGACCTGAATATAATTGAAACACTAAAAGAGCTCGAAGAAGCTCGTTCTTGCTTGAAGAAGGAATTTGAAATGAAAGACTTGGGGCAAACCAAGTTTTGTCTCGGTCTACAGATCGAGCACCTCCTAGAAGGAATTTTATTACACCAGTCTAATTAAATAAAAAGGATATTGACGACATTTTATAGGGATAAATCTAATCCTCTTAGTACACTAATGATTGTCCGTTCACTTGAAATGGACACAGACCCATTTAAAGTTAGAGAGGAAAATGAGGATAGATTAGGACCTGAAGTTCCTTATCTTAACGCCATAGGAGCACTGTTATATTTTGCAAATTGCACCATACCGAATATTACATTTGCAGTAAATGTTCTAGCCAGACACAGTGCAAATCCAACTCGAAGACATTGGAATGGCGTTAAACATATCCTACGTTACCTTCAATGGACTATTGATCTTGGTTTATTTTACCAAAGAAACAGAGATTTAACATTGGTGGGATATTTAGATGCTGGTTATATGTCTAATCCTCATAATGTCAAGTCGCAGACTGGTTATGTGTTCCTCTATGGAGGCACAGCAGTTTCATGGAAGTCAGTAAAACAAAGTATAGTTGCTACTTCCTCAAATTATTCCGAGATTATTACACTACTGCTAAAGAATGTGTTTGGTTAACAACTCTAATACACCACATTCAAGATTCTTGTGACTTATCCTCAATCTATGATGCCCCCACCATACTTTTTCAGGATAACGCAGCTTGCATTGCACAAATGCATGATGGATTTATCAAAAGTGACAGAATTAAACATATTTCACCTAAGCTATTTTACTTGCATGAACTCCAAGAAAAAGGTGAAATAGATATTCATCAAATTTGCTCTAGTGACAATCTTGCAGATTTATTCGCTAAATCCCTATCTACTTCCACATTTGAAAAACTTATATATGGGATAGGAATGCATTGACTTGGACGACCACTTCAATTAGGGAGAGTGAATTAGCCGTCTTTGAAAGATGAAGCCCAGAAGATTTTTAATAAGGCAACATACGTGCAATGACTATTATAAGATGGAGTATTATACGCATTGTACTCTTTTTTCCTTCGCCAAGTTTTTTTTTCCACTGGATTTTTCTTGGCAAGGTTTTTAATGAGGCAAGGCAGTCTACCCAACATATAATAAAAGATGAACATTCAAGAGGGAGTATTATAAATATATTGATGTAGATGTATCATCTCTTCACCTCTTCTATTATTATTATAACGTCTTTTGCCTTTTCATCTTTCTTCATTATTGTAACCACTTCGTCTTTTCATTTTCTCCATTAGTAATATTCATGAACCATTCATGTATCCTCTAACCTATAAATAAAGGCTTTATAAACTTGTTGGAAAATGGAAAATGATTTCACGTTTACTCTCTATTTCTCTGTTGTCTCTTACTTTCTCTCGTTATATTTCTAAATTGATTCCAAGGATCACTATTTACTTTACAACAAAGCCCACTTTGACAGGTTTACTTGTGCTCTCGGCAAGGGCCGTGAGCCCTCTCGCCAGTGCAAAGCTGCCTCGTCCCTTTGTTCTTTTGAAAACCCCTACCTGAAAATTTTCCTTATGCTTTCTGCTGATGTGGCAATGCACTCCCTGTGGCAATTTTTTTGCCACATCAGCGAAATCGATGGAATTATTCACAGCACTACTAGTAAAGTTAAAAAGGTTTTAATTGGAAAATAAAGAGTTTTGGAACAAGCTAAGATCCCCAATATTTCACAATCTATAAAAGCACGGAGAAACCAATTAGCAATTAAAATATTCATCCTACAATCCCGATGAATTATGAAAACTCCTGTACGCTGGGAGAAACATTAGGAGTTGAGATGAATCTATGAGCATGCCTGACAAGCTGGGATAAGTACATTTGTTACAGACTTCAATTTAAGAGAATAAACATACAGTTTCAAGGATCTGCTATAAAATTTGACAGTCCTATGACACATGCAATAGCATTACAACACAGCATCGGCAGAACAAGAAAGAGAGCGCTCCGTTCTGCAAATATAGGGAATGTAGATTTAAATGAGCAAAGTAATGAAAAACTGTAGGTAAAAGAAGGCAAGTATTGGAAAAGGGAATGAGACTCTTATGAAATTGCTTACCTGCCCAATAAGTCAAGGGTGCTTAATTATCATAAGAGCTCAGAGCAGCAACAACCGAACCGGTGGTTGCAAAGGTCGAAGCTACATCTGGATAATCTTTCCAAGATGTAGCCACCTTCAGAGAAGGGCATAACCAAGTTTTGACAGAATCCATGAAAGAATTTGGATCAAAATTCAGAATGGCGTCCCAGTCCACCTGAACACCCGTTGGCGTGCTCCCAGTGAACTCCATATTGGCTGCAAGAAGAATCCCCAACATGACCACAAACCCAACAGCAGCTGTCCCTCTCGACAGCGGCATGAAATTGTACCTGCAAAATCACTTGCGTTTACACGTGAGAAGTGAACGGTACCATATTAAGTACAGAGTTGTCAAGTCAGATTGCTGTACCAGTAATAGGTCATTCTTAAAATGGCATCCCTGACTTTCTCTAGTGCATTGAAATCAGTAGAGCCATATGTTTCACTGCAGTAGAGATTGCATATGTTCTGCAAATGCATGACCGAAAGTCGATTAAAGTAGGAAAATTATAAAAGAGGAAGTTTTCATAAATGGAGAGAAGATCTACAAAGAGAGACTATGCCACGAGCGTATATGACTTGGGGGAATCAAGTAAATGGAAAGTAGATTGAAAAATGGAGTTTCAGCAGCCTACAAGTCATCGTTCTATCACATGCACCAATACTGACAGACAGAAAAGGGGGAGGTACCACCTCCAGTTCAAACACTGCAGGTCATCCAAAGACTAACTCAGCACCTAACGTAGAAGGCATAGGAATGATGTTCTAGCAATTTATTTTATTGGCCATCGAAAAGAATCTTCGTGATATAATCTAGTTAGGAAGAACAACAAGAACACCAAAAGTTCGATTGACGACAAATGATTACAGGAACTCGTGTACCACCACCCAACAAAAGATGGAAGTTGCAGAGACTGCATGTATTAAGGGGTATCCATCATCCCTTCCGTCATCCATTATTGAAACATGCATCACATACATACTCGCCTACAGGGCCAAGTTGGCTTCAATATAAATTTGAGATGCATGTGGGAAAGCTCAACAAAAGCATGCCAGCCAGCTACGAGACAAAATCTTATGATATGACCTGACAAATGCAACCCACCCTCCTACCCCCCCCCCCAAAAAAAAAAACCAAAAAAAAAGGGGAAAAGAAACAAAGAAACACACCATATTAAAAAAAAAAAAACACCAAAAAGAAAGACATACTTCCCAAGCCAATTTCATCTCCATGTCAAATTCATCCCATCTTGCAGGTGTGCAAGGTGTTCTGATTGCAAAGTCATATCCCCGTTCAGCTCTGAAAGAAAATAAGACGACAGAGATTTAAAAACATGAATATTCGTAATCAGAACGAAGATAAAAGAGAAGTTAAAGTTTCCATCTCAGTTGTTTTCCCAGTAAAACAGCATACACTTTCACCAGGGTAATCCTTGTTCCTTCAAGCTGCTTCCTGAAATACATGTGAGAGATCAATGTGATGAATATTTTAGATGTTTAGAGAATCATGGAAGGTTATTCAATCAGGTAAAGACTTAGATTCTACCCCTCAAATGCTGTGCTGTTACACCAGGTAGCCAGCCAGAAGTCCTCCCCAACGGCTCCATGGAGATCAGAACAGGACTTTGCACGCATAATCTGCACATCGTATCATTGGATGTTAGCAGAGAGGAAGGTTTATGAAAATGTGGTTAACAACTATCATGTTAGCTATTTCTGGTCATGACAAGGAGGAGTTTTTCTCAAGTGATAAGATCCTGAGGAAGTCCACAGAAACTCTTAAAACTATTCCTTACCCAGTTAGGAGAGATGTGATGTAATCACCAACCCCTAGTTGGTTTGCCAGTATAGAACACTCAATCACAGTACTTCTGGTATACCTAATGAGACTGCTGTGATCTCCAAAGCTTCTATATTGATCTCAGAAAATAAAGAGAGAGACTAAAAATTTTCATGGACCGTTTGTATTGCGAAGAGATGGAGATTGATGACTTATAGGGGCAAGATAAAGAACTCTCTATATCATTTTTTGTGATTGCAGGCTAAAAACAGATTCATGACAACATAGAAAAGCATTTATCACTTTTTTCATGTTACTGAATCCCTGACCTGCTAGAATGGTTATTATCCCAATATAAATGACCAGTGCCCTCTACTAAGAACTCCCAAAGAAGTATATAACAAAATATCAAAAATAAAAAGCTCTCTCAGGACGACAATTATGATCACATCAGCCTTTGGAGATTGCACACAAGGTACAAGATACAAGTGATTTTAAAAATAAATTGTTTGATCAACCAGATCACTGATGCTGCTTAGGGCTTGATACATATGATCCGTTAAGGTAGGAAAGTTTTTCTTGTTTTCACTCCTCCATCTATTTTTATGGTTCATATAAAGGAAAATCTTCATTCTCTGCTCATATAACATCCAAGAGCAAAATTGATCCCAAGTTCCTGTAAAAGATGGATTTTTCCATTAAGTAGTTGAAGCCAAAGGTTTTATTAAGTTGAATTTCTATAAGGTGCATCCTATATGAGATTGTGTTGAAGTTGTCATCCTTACTATATAAATTGAACGTAATGAGAAATGGGAAAAAATTGCCTTATCTCGTTGGAGAAGTACAAATTGAAAATAATGAGAAATTGCAAAAAAAATTATTTTTCTCGTTGGAGAAGTGAGGAAATATTAGTTGATTCAAGATAGTAGGCTTTGCTATGCATTTTAGACTCTTTGACATGTAAATTTCTGCATCAAAGGCACCAAAAAGTATGCCAGGCACTTAGCCACTGGGCAAACAGAGGGTCAGGAGGGTTGGGCTTTGGACTAGACCCAGACCAAATCCCAAGCAATGCAACCCAGAGCAGTAGGGATGCATTTCAGACTCTTTGACATGTAAATTTCTGCATCAAAGGCACCAAAAAGTATGCCAGGCACTTAGCCACCGGGCAAACAGAGGGTCAGGAGGGTTGGACATTGGACTAGACCCGGACCAAATCCCAAGCAATGCAACCAAGAAAGAACAGTAGGCCAGGCATCCTTGCATGACAAAATGCATACTATAGAAAAGACATCAAGGATAGTAAAAAACTCACATCTTCCAATTTCCCATCCTTGGATAGGTCAATAAGGCAATCTGATTTGCTGTGCGCGTAAGACCTTTCCTTCATCACTGCCTTCGCAGCGTTCAGTGTTCTGCAGCATCACTACATGTAAGCCTAGCTCCGAAATGTTAAGTTGAATGAACTAAGTGGGCCCCTACTAGAGGTGGCAAAATGGATCTAGAACTCAAATTTAATGGTGTGGGTCATAGATGGGTTGCCTTAAGTTTTAAAAACAAGCTTAAGTGGGTCATAAATGGTTTACTTAACAACTTAATGGGTTATAAATGAGTTACCTAACTATCTTAAGTGAGTGATAATAAATAGATCATTTTTTTATAATTTTTTTTATTTTTTCTTTCTTTCTTTTCCTTTTTTTCTGCGAAATCCAACAAGGGTTGGTGGGCCCTCACCAGGCTTGAAAGAAAAAAATAAAAAATAAAAAAAATTCTGAATTTTTTTATTTTTATTTTTTAAAATTATGAAAATTGTCCAGTGTTTTAGCAATATAAATTTTTTACAAATTTATTAAAAAAAATTAGTAGATTGGATTAATATGGAAGTATTTTAGCATATATGGGTTGAAAATTTTGCATTGAAATAAATGGGTCATAAACAAGTTATATGGGTCAATTTCACTCGGACCATTTAACCAACCCGACCCCCACCAATTTGACAGGTCTAGGTTCTACCTCTCGTAATTGGGGAAATAGCGAACGACTTTCGCTTGTCCAAGAATCATTGGTGTATGTGACCCAAATCCAGCATTGAACTCTTCACTGCATTGCAGAAAGTCAAAACTAACGTGAAGAAACAATCATCAAGACAATTTGCAAATAAAAGGGAAATGAAGCCCTAAAATGGAAGAGTTATTGAAGCAAAGATGTAATACCTCAACTTGTTAATCCACACAACAGGGTCACAAGGTTCAGATATCTGACGCCATTTGACAGCTAAAGAGTAAACATTTTGCCACGATAACTTAGGACGACCAGATAATCTTTCTTCAGTGGTACCATATGAGGTTGATGTTTCTACAGAACTGCTTGTGCTGCAACAATCCCCGCCTCTATTCTGACTGGGCAGACTAATTCTCTCTCTCCTTCCTGCTCTCTTAGTAGATTTAACTGCGGCACCTTTCAATTCAGCACGTAAAGCTCGCCAAGCCTTTACAACTTTCTGTGCAATTTCTATTGCAGCTAATCCGGCCATACGATGCTAGTGCACCAGTGGAATTGCGAATTAGATATGTTGCATACTTATGATATGTTAACAGCCAGATAATAATCAAGAACCAACTATGTACAAATCAACTGAACAAAAATGAACTTCTTCAGCTAATACATTAATTTCCTAGAGACATGTATCAGACCCCTATTTAAATACGTAGATGTAACACACTTAAATGATTATGGGTATCACACAGAGATCATTCTTTCTTGTGACTATCGCACTATAAGAACACAGCTACATGCCCAAATAAAATTAACAAAAAACAGATTATTCTAGTGTCCGAGGGGCAAATTGCAAGGCATTATAGTGATGCATTCAGTAATAAGTTCAAATAGGTGTAGCGAAAAATTCCCGGCCCAAGAAAATAGCCGCTAATAATCAGCACTGAAGAGAATATTGTGTCTGAATTACAAAGAATTACATAGCTATATAATCACCTGCCGCCTGTTGGGTAAAAAGCCAGGGCAATCATATTGAATTTTCTTTCCAATTGAATCAGCTGCCAGTAGAAGAGCGGTCTTCTGCTTTGTAACTGTGAAATCCTGCCTCCTGAGCTTTCCCTTTTTCAGAGAATCACGAAGTCTAGGTTGCCTATAAACCTTTTCGCATACATTCTTCGGGTGCAATCTCTTGCACCAGTACTCCTGAGATCCGCAGAAGTCAATTGCAGCGTACAATTGTAAATATATACAAGTTCAGCTTGACTTAAACAATCAGCTTTGTCTAAGTGAAAAACACGTGATGAGCGGTTTAATGTAATAGGCACTAGATTGCAACATCCTTTTGCCTACAGATTATCCTAACGCGCACTCAAGCACTAATTATCATTTCCTCACTCCTCCTGAAATGAAAAATAGAACTCTGTATAGAAGTTTCCAATACATCATCAAATAAACAAGAATTTAATATATCTTCTAGACAACACTTATTGCCAATTTGTTCTTCTGAATCTTTATTTGCACAATTTACTGCCTTTTAGGCTAGTTCATAATATTGAAACAGATAGAAACATAAATATATACAATAAGTCAACCCCACGAAGCTATCCAATCAAAAATTACCTTGAAGAGTGGATCAATATCTCCATCGATGTCAAACCAGGAAAACTCACTGTTAGCTTTAGAAGCTGTGTACAAAGCAATTTCCTTCTGCAAAACATAAGAGTACACAAATTTTACATATCCACAAAAGTTCATAATGCTCTATTCCAATATGTGCAACTTAATGATTTCGTTTTCTTGTTGGAAAAAGAAAGACAAGTGGACTACTCAGGACAAATTCCTTCCATAATGAGAACACCTTGAAGAATATATAAGCCCCATTGACAGGTGCAACACAATTTGTATTTTTTTTTTTTTGGTAAGGTGTGCAACACAATTTGTTTTTTTTTTTTTTTTTTTTTGGGTATTGAAGGTGTCCGGCCAGCGTCCGTACGGATCGCGCACCTCGACTAATCCTCCGGGAGGGCTAGCGCAGCATCCCACCTCAACGACCCTCCGCTTAAATCACCGGCACCCAGCGAGGTTCGAACCCAGGACCTCTCATGAAAGGACCAGGAGCGCAAACCAGCTGGGCTAACGATGGGTGGGTTATTTGTTTGTACTAACATAAACCATAAAACATGTATAACACTAATCACAGAAAAATAGTACCACATAATTTCAACCTCAAAAACTAAAGTTATATGGTGGAGGGAGAGAAGTTTAGAAAGGCCATGAAGACCCAAATACCATGTTAAGGTTGCTTGAGAGAGAGAGAGAGAGAACTAGTGACACCTTTTCACTTGATGATGCCAATGAAAATTAAGGAGCATTTCAGCCTAAAAATCTCTCAACGATATACAATTTGATGACGGGCACAAACTACGGGAAAGCTTGAGCTACAACAAAAGTGGATGAATGTGTAATTTTTCACATCACACTGTCCACTCAAGTCCCAAAAAGTGGTAAAATTTGCAGCCAAAAAGAGATCCCCTCGATAACCTGCTAGAACATGATTAAGAACCTCAAAGCTCACCAAACCAAACTTGTGCAGTAAGGCATCTTCTCTAGACACGCAGAAAAAATGTAACGAAATTGCAAGTTTTCTTTATCAGCATAGGAATGGGTATGTACTTTCATGTGGACTCGTTCGGGGAAAAAACCGAAGTTGCAGGGGAGCATTTCTTACTGCTGTAATACATAGTCCCGCATAGGTAACCAATGTATGCCTTTTACAAGATAATCACGCTTGTGTCTAGTACTACCAGAGGAGGAAATTAGCAGAACATTCAATGTAACAGGGATGTACATATCTGCATCATTTGATACCTGATAGAAGGCCAGACACTGAAGCACAAATTTTTCCATAGAATCCAGTTCCAAGTCTAGCGCAGCATCATAATCCTTAACCTATGTCATTGAATGTCATACCAAGTTAAACCAATTAATGTCAACAACATGGCCCCAAACAACCGCCATAGAACTGAAAAATGCCCAAATACCGCATCTCCGTATTCTCCAATTGCATGATAGCAGGAACCTCTTAAGTATAAACACTCAATGTTTGAGGTCTCAATGCTCAACCCAAAAGATAACTCCTTAATCGCCTTCCTGCAAGAATAATTGGCCAATCAACCAGACGAGAAATATTGGTAATCAAAGGTATATATTGTGATGAAAAGACCAAATAAAGTAGTAGAAACTAACAATAACTAGGATAAAAAAAAACCTAGCGATGATCTGGATAGTGACCTCATTACATTCTAACTTCCTTTGGACAGTCCTTAAACTCATTAGAAATTTCTCAGTTGACAAAAAAATGAATATAAATGCATATATTCGAACAAATTAAATGCTTGTCGAGTTTGAGGACCATGTCCAAAAATTTTTCGAACAAATACATCTTTATACTGATCCTCCAATATCCATATACTATGATCCCTCTTTGAACTACCTCCAGTGTTGGTTTTCGTTCTGCATTGCCAACCCTATCTATTCTCTGAGCAGGACACTTTAAGCGTACAAAATGATATCACTCCAGTTTTTCATCAGAGGGAAGAATGGAGAGAAACATCTTAACCAGTGGTGGATACTAGACCATCAAAAACAAAATAAAACGTGTGTGCACGCTTTCACATCCGCACATACATGTGCAGACGGCCACCTAGAAGCTTAGATAATTTGCTTAGCCAAAGAAAAAGAGAGACAACAACGTAACTCGGTAATGTTTTCTAGTCTAAGTAAGCCTTTCCTCTCAAATGTAATTACATTTTTTTTGCTTGGCGGGTGGTTAGGGTTTTACAGTGACTAAAGAATCTGAATATCAAAGAACCTAGAGGCAGACAAGGTAAAAGATAAAGGGGGAAAAAAAAACTGGCAAAATAAGAATATAGAGAATCCTCAGATGATATATCATTTAGAATTGGCCCTTTGTGCATTTACTCTTCATGGACAATTGGGATCTGTCATTTTCTTAGCAATTTCTAGAAGATAGAATTTCTCATGCTTTGTCAAAACTTCCATCTTGGTTTCAAATTATATATATCCTGCATAAAATCTATAAATTATCGTTTAAGATATAACTTTTTTAGAAATAAATACACAACAAGCAACCAGTATCAAACACAATTTAACTTAAATAACATTGGGTTTAAAGGCAAACAATTCCTGCCATCACAACTACTACATCTCACCATGTGTCTCATTAGTGAACATCGAAGCCTAATTCTACCAAGAGCATGAGAGAGGACATCAAAAAAAAAAAAAAATCTCCATTTGATTTTTATAAATATCAAAATTCAGATTCTCCTCAAACTCAAAGCCAACTACAAGATGAACATCATTAACAATAGATACTAGAAAAAATTGACTCACTTTATGCAGAAGCATACCTGTGCTCCCCCAATACCATGCAAATAGACCTCGCAGGTGATAGGCTTTGGCATACCTCGTGAAGTCCATTTTCAGTTGAACATGTTCGTTATAAAAAAAGGCAGAAATGTATCGATATGAAATCAGGGCTGGGAAACAAGGAGCAAATAACATAACCAAAACTAATTGGAACAAGACTACCCACATCTTATCAATTTGCATAACTTGCTCAAGGCAGCTCGTTGCCTTCGTGGGCTTCGCTAAACTCGTGATAGAATACAAGACATCAGGTAATAGATTGCAAGAAATTAATATCAAAATGCAAGAAATAAAACAGGCAACAGATGACATGTACTATGCATCTAAGACTAGTCATCTCCCAAATTTCCAAGGCCTGACGGTAGTAACATAATCCTTAACCATGCACCTGATGCTTGGACAAAGATCCCTTCCCAAATTTTAGTTAGATCATATTTAAATATCCCAGGCCATTCGGTATTGATGGCATCAGTCCTCACCAATCGCAATACAATCATTAAATTAGAAAGAATCTACGCCATGGCATAAGCATTTGTGGACCTGCGTATATTTATATTCTTTGAGCTTTCACAACTGCATCACCTTCAGTATTTAAGTATGGTAACAAGAGAGTCCAGGTTGCTGAGTTCTATTCTGACAACTTCATAAGCAATACCATCTTGTGTATTATAAACCAATGCATCTTTGAATTATAAACCCTACGAAATGAAGCAACATCAAATGGTAAAAAAGGAATTCTTTTAATAGTTTCTACATCTTCTCCAATGCCCAAAAAGAGCTCTGCTAGATAGAGGCAAGGTGGACACCAAAAGCCGCCCCACAAAGAGTAAGAAACCACATAAAAAATTGACAGCCCCACACGCTACACAAAATACAAGTCAAGGTTTTCAACTCAAAACCTAATGATGTCTTGGAAAGGCTTTAGTTTGGGAATGTCTCACTTTATCAGCTACCACAGAAGTAGTGCTCTCTTTGCTTTTTTCCGCAGATAATCTGCTTAGATCTGAAAAGAACTCTCACAGACACAGTTCTCTATTGGTGG
>JAGVVM010007418.1:0-30158 GCA_019149425.1 Psidium friedrichsthalianum
AAGGCAATTTTAATTCGTTCAAATTCCGATGACATCCTTTAAATTCTTCTATCATTCAATTTAACAAACCTGGAGGCTTAATTTTGATTCATATTCGTAGGTCCTTTCGTTTTATTTTTTACATCTATGCACCTATTCCAGAAACATGAGGGACCAAGGTTGTGTCTTTTACTGATTCGTGCTTTTTGAGGAAAGACTTTGGGAAAATGCAAATGCCTTTCGCCAAGGGATTTGACAAAAATGCAAAACTGTTCATAAGTTGGTAGTGACTGAAACAGTCTTTGCATTTTGTCAATCCCTTTTGGTCTAAAGGCCTTTGTCATTTTCCGCAAAGTCTTTCCTCAAAGCCGAGGATCAACACACCCTCTTTGTCCCTCATGTTCTGGAGTTGCATTTGTAAAAATACGAATGGACCTAATCGAATACTGATCAAAATTGCCTCCAGTTTTGTTGCACAATTGAATGAATAGAAGAATTTAACGATGTCATCGGAATTTGAAGAATTAAATTGCCTGGTCCATCCATTTTAGTGGATCTACTATGTTTGTGGTTCAGCATTTGGTTATAAGGGATTTGAGAAACTTGTGCGAATACCTTGACGGTCTGAAATACGGGGCGTTTTAGTTAAAATGTAAATAGTGTTTGGTATATAACTTGCTAATTTGCATCTCAGTGCACTTTTGTGCAGATGCAATCTTTGTGACTATATACGTTAAATGGCCTGTTTGGTAAAACAATAAAATACCGATTCGATAATATTATATTAATTTTTTATTACTGATTATAACTGTAATTTTCGATACTTTTTTTCAAAAGAGTTTATTTTTTATTTTTAATTAATTTGTTTATAATGATATCTAATTGGATTTTTATGTTTATTTTTTTTGACAATTTTTTAATTATCAATGGATTTTTTTTAAGAATTTCGATTTTGATTTTAATTTTTAGAAACATTATTTTGTTATTTGTGCATTATTTTTTATTTTTAATTACTTTTACTTAATTAATTTTTACTTTAAATAATTTCTTTAATTATTGTTTTATTCTTAATAATTTGTTAACTAATTTTTATTATACATTGTTTTGTTTTTTAAAATTTTGAATTTTAAATTTTCAAAAAAATTATTTTTATTTTTAATTACTTTATTTTTTAATTGCTTTCTTAAATAAAAAGAACAGAAAATAAAAATAAGAATAAAAATTATCCTTGCTTTTGGAAATGCAACTCCGAAAGTACCTCCTTGAGGTTGCTTTGTAAAAGTCCTTGAGGAGCATTGAGTGATGCAATTGTATTGCCCAAATCTTCCAAAAATTGAAACCAAAGCCTTTAAACTTGCCAAACCCCTTTAGAGGTCCAAAGCTCCTTGCAAATGTTGACCAAACAGGGCCAAGTTGACCATAAAACCTATCAAAACCAAGATCGAAATGGGTCGTAGTGGATGCAATTGAAATAATCCATCATGATACGAAATGAATAAAAGATTGGGTGTTACACTCTTAACAAATCTGTCTTGTGCTAGCCGTCGTAAATAGGCCGCTCTGAAAGTAGCTAATCGAACTTCGTCCATTCTTTTCCCAACGTTTGTCCAGTGGATCGAACCCAGGATCAATCCAAACTCGCTGGATCACACCGGGTTGGTAAGATGCAGACAAAGTACGTTAGAGATAGGAGATATTTAGATATTTTTCGAAAAAATTTAGGACATTTTCTCTTAATAAAGTATCGTGAGAAATGCTTCCTTGACTGTACTGTCGGGACGATACAATTTCAGCCGTTCATCAACGCACCATCACCATGTATTTTGCATAAAGTATTTATTAATTGAAAGATTGTATGGTAAAAAAATAACTGACAGTACTATCGGACTGTTAAGCTGACAGCTTTTTATATAACTTCTATATTGTGCCGACAGCTTTCTCTAACAAAGACTTAAATCTGGGCCCTCACAGGCCAACTTTGGCGACTCGGGCATGGTCCAGGACTCACAGGTCTTCGTCAACCCGAAGTCATGCAATAAAGGAGAACGAGAGCGAGGTCTTCGTCGCCCCTAAGTCATTCATATAATGACTGGCATGCTTGGCCGGAGAATAAACCTCAGCTACCACTTTCGTAATGTAGTATCATTCAAGAAATTTTCACCTTTTCGTTCATGATACCAGGAAGAGTAAAACTTGGTTGTCTTGTTACCCGCTTAACTGAAGGTGTTGTGCTAACTTTAATATAAACGGGGTCGGTTCAAACCTGACTTCGTCCGTTCTTCTCCAACGTTTGGTCCACTGGATCTACCTCGGGGTCAAGCCAAACTCGCTGGATAACACCGGGTAGGATAAAACTCGCCGATGTGGACAAAAAACGTGCCGGTTGCTTTCTCTAAACAAAGACTTGAACCTGGGCAATCGTCTCTGCAACTTGCAACATGGGCCATGGTCAGCGACTAACGATGGGTCTTCGTCAACCCCGAAGTCGAAGATTAAAGAGTGCCAGAGTGAGGCCTCCAATGGTCGCTCAACCTCCCATGTGAAGAAGGACTTATTTAACTACGGCTTTTATATAAAAGGAGTCTCTCTCTCACCTGTCCGTTTATCTCATTTCTCCAGTGTTGCTTCAAAACCAGGAAGCTCCTCTTCCTCTTGCCTCTGCAAAAAAAAAAACCCTAGAGCAAAAAGCAGAGAAAAGCGTTCTCTGAAAATCTTGGGAAGTGGGTTTCAGTTCTTCGGAGCATCCCTGGTGACCGATCAAAGTTTTGGATGTTCTTGGCTTGTTTGGTCTGTGAAGAAAGAAAGAACCAGAAATGGTTGACTTGGTAGGAACTGCTGTGGGAACGGCATTCGGCGAGCTGTTCTCGCTCGTTAAGAAGGAAGTGGAAACCATCGCAGCGTTTCGCCCCCAGCTCAGGAAGATCGATTCCACCTTGACCAGAATAGACCCAATCATCAAGCAATGGGACGAGTACAACAGACGGCTGGACGGTAGTCCGAAAGAGATGGCTCCGATCAACGACCTATTTGTCAAAGGCAAAGGACTGGTCGAGAAGTGCTCGACGATCCACTGTTTAAACTTTTACAAGAAGCGGGAGTACTCAAAAAAGCTCACCGAGTTCGATCAAGAAGTCCTAAGGGAGTTCGCAATTTACCTGCCGCTGGTGAATGTGATTACTAGCAAGGCTACATCGCTGAATGTGAAGGAGACCGGGAAAGACGTGACGGAGATAAAGGGAGTCGTGAAGGAAACCGGGGGAGACGTGAAGGAGATCATGGGAGACGTGCAGGAGACGGGGGAGACGTGAAGGAGATAAAGGCAGAGGTGAAGGAGACGGGGGGATACGTGAGGGAGATGAAGGGAGATCTGGAGTTGATCAAGGATTTCTTATTTTCCGGGCAAGCGAACAGCGGGGCACCACAGAGTGTGCTTGAGCCTTTGGGCGACCTTGCGATCCCTAAGGCACCCGATTGCATTGTCGGGTCGGCAGTGGAGGCGTCCTTGAGAGAGCTCAAGGAGCGGTTGCTGGAGGAGGGAATGTCTGTGATTGTTGTGACCGCCCCGGGCGGGTGCGGGAAGAGCACTCTTCTTGCAAAATTGTGTCATGATGTGGCAATTAAAGGTATGTGTGATTATTATTTGGATTGATCCAGAACTTAAGAAAGTAGGGATGAATGTATTGAATTGATCCTTGCCAATTGGTTCACCTTTAACAATCTTTAGGTTAGCCATTTTTCTGTGTAGGAGCTCTTGCCTGAACAATGTTCCACTTGTGCACGTATTGGAATGAATGAATCCCGTTATGCAATACAGTACCTTGTATATGTGAATGTTTTTGCAAAGATTTGCTTGGGTTTTATGCAGATGGATGTTTCATAGAGCAAAACAATCGTTTTCTCGTAGTTTATTTTGGGGTTTGATATCATGTCCAACCTGATAGATCTTTCCAAAGCTTTAGATATGCAATAACTTGCCTCTGTTTGATTATGCTGAGTGCCTTTCTTATTCAGTTGAACCCTCCCCTTCGCACGCTATAGGATTCGCACTCACTTTTTCTGCTATATGGTATCTACTTAGCTCTGTTTCTTATCCTAACGAATTCAGTAAATTAGAAGTGTCGTGGCAAATTTTCATACTCTTTGCAAGCGATAGAAGTCAGACTTACTGTGGTTTGCATATAGGCAAATTCAACAGCAAGATCATGTTTGTCCGTGTCTCGAAGAAGCCCAACCTAATAGACATTGTCAGGAAAATGATGCGGCACAATGGTTTCAAGGTACCTGAGATTAAAACAGAAGATCATGCAGTTCAGTGGTTGCAGCAACTGCTCATCAGAATAGGACAGGATCCTGTGTTGCTGGTGCTGGACGATGTCTGGGCCGACTCGCAATCCATAATCGAGAAATTTGTCTTCAAGGAGATCAAACATTACAAGATCGTGGTCACATCAAGATATGAATTTCCTAATGTTGGTCTTGTGCATCACCTGAACCCGCTGCCTCATGAGGAAGCCCTGAAACTTTTTCGTCAATCTGTCACCGTTGATGGCAAATGCTTGGTTGAACCAGGTGATGAGCTCTGGGATAAGGTATACTCTTTGCTTGAGTGCAGCCATTATAGGATTTCTTATGGTCATCGAAACTCTGAGTTAATCACGATTCCTATCAGAGTTCCTATAATTGTTTCTGTTTTCTTTTTCCGTGTGGCAGATAGTGAATCGCTGTAAGGGATTGCCATTGGCTCTTACAGTCGTTGCCAAGTCTCTCCGGGGAATGGATCGTGCGTTCTGGGAAACAAAGCTTCTTGATTGGTCCTCTTCGGGTTTGGACAGTGACATTCTAGATTGCCTCAGAAAGAGCTTGGATGACTTGGATGGTGACCCTTCGATGAAGGAACGTTTCATGGACCTCGGCTCGTTTCCGGAGGATCGCAAGATCCCCGCCACCGCTCTCATTGATATGTGGGTGGAATTGTACAAGCTAGATTTCGATGGCGTGCGTGCCGTTGCTGATCTCAGTAAACTCGTTTACAGGAACCTAGCTGATCTCGTAGTCACCGGGTATGGCTCTGAAGATCGTTTTGTTAGCTCATTCTAACTTTTCTAGTTTTCTACTGCTCTAAGAGTACCTCAACGCACTTTCCTGTTTCCACACCACAATTACTGCACCTGACCTTCAGCTGTGGTGTGTTCCGCATTGTGAAGGTCAAATGGATTATACAAACGCCTGTCAAGAACATTTCTATCTCTTGACATGATTTCTTAAACGTGGGAAGGATCAGATGTCTTTCTTTACTAGTAAATTGGTATCATCAAGTGCCTTGCATTAGATTTTAGCACAAGAAACTCGAGCGCAAATGCTTATATCCGAGTGTTTGATTGCATACATACAGGACAGATACAAGTGAGGAGGAGGACAAATGTTACAGCAGCCACTACGCTATGCAACACGATCTGCTCAGAGAGCTGGCTATCATGGAGTGCGACAAGGGCGAAGTAGAGAAGAGGGAGAGACTTATTCTGGACTTGACCGGAGATAATTCTTCCGATTGGTGGAGTGAGCAAATGCAACCGATTCTCGCCGCCCATCTAGTGTCCATCTACACAGGTGGGGAACTCTGTCTGTCTGTCTCTCTCTCAATGACCTGTTGGGAAAAATTCTGTTGGCTGGTAGTTAAGTTACATTTTAACCTTCTATGTTCATAATGCAGATGGAACATTCTCAAGATCCTGGCCAAATCTTCAACTGCCTGAAGCTGCGGCTCTTGTCTTGAACTTCGTGAACACCAAAACTTATGCTTTGCCGGAATTCATTGGGACAGCAGATAAACTCAAGGCCCTGATAGTAACAAACTACAGCTTCTTTCCAGCCGAGCTGCACAATTTCCATATCCTCGGGTCCAGTTTAAGGAGGATCAGGCTCGAACGCGTCACGGTTCCTCTCCTGAGCATGGGAAAACTACGCCTGCACAATCTCCAAAAGATATCCTTTTTCATGTGCGACATTAGTCAGGCTTCGACGTCGGACAATGCCAAGATCTCCGATGCAATGCCAAACTTGGTAGAGCTCATCATCGACTATTGCGATGATCTTAAGACATTACCAGATAGCATATGCGAGATAAAGCCTCTGAAGAAGCTTAGCATCACGAACTGCCATAATTTGCACGCACTCCCTAAACAGATTGGGGAATTGGCGTCCCTCGAAGTGGTCAGGCTTAATTCCTGCTCGAGCTTGTCGCGGTTACCGGACTCGATTGGAACCCTAAAAAATTGATATCGCTCAATATATCTGATTGCATGAGCCTGACCTCTTTGCCCGATCAAATTGGTAATTTGGTTAGTCTGAAGAGGATGAACATGAGAGGATGTCTGAGGTTGTCTGTGCTGCCACGGTCGATCGGGAGGCTGAGGAACCTAAGGAAGGTGGTTTGCGACAAAGAAAAAGAAGTCATGTGGAAGCCTCTCAAGAGCAGTCTCAATGGCTTGAACATAACAGCGTCCGAAGAAGAGGAGGCTAACTTGGATTGGCTGGACGATTGAACAGAGACCATGCGATGATCTCTCGGCTTTTTCTCAAGGTGAAACGTTGCTTTTTAATTATCTTTTTTTGTACTTTTTGAACTATTTTTTGAATTTATTTCCTGTACGTTTGCCTTCTTTTTTTTTTTTTTTAATGTGGGCGGCAAGGCATTGCTGGCTGGACCAAATAAAATATGAGTTGTGTGCCACGTCATTTATTTAATGTGTCCAAGTAAAAAAAAAAGATTCCTTTTATTTTGATCTTCTGTACGTTTCTTTCTATCTTTCTTCTTCCTCATCCTTCGACTACAACTCACAACGCTACTGCAAACCATAACCACCACCATGTCCCTACCATCACCGTTGTTGCTAAGGCGTAACTCGCGCTGCCTTACCACAACAGTCACTTCAGTATCGCCTTCGCTCTCTCTCTCTCTCTCTCGATCTCGATCTCTCGAATCTGAAGTGCAAACTCAAATATGTGCCGCTGCAACCTCATATTTGAGGTCGTGACGGCCTTAAATCAGAGATCGTGCTTGAGACTTATTGAGGTTTGAATTATTTACATAGTTTTTGTAAACACCTCGATAGGAAATGACTTTAGTTGTCCCAAATTATTGTATAGGTTCCCTATCTTTATTAAATTAGAGGATCAAAAATAATAAGACTAAAAAAATAAATCAGACACCAGATGTACGTGGTTCGATCGTAGAGACCTACGTCCATGGAGAAAGTAGCAACGAATTTCACTATAGATTAAGCGATACACAGAGGTTACAAACCACACTCGAGTCACTCAAACACTCTTAGTGTTTCCCAACCCCAATTACATTCAAGAACGCACGCAGTGTTTAGCCCTACAATTCCTAATGAAATAATCTCTCAATCTCACAAAGAAAGTCTTGAGTTCGTAACTTATTCGACAAATGAATGGCAAATAAAGGGTGGCGAAAGTAATATATCCAACTAAATTTTAATTTGACCAGTCATAATATTGGGTCCCTAGCTCGTGTCGTGATGTGTCACAACATGTAGAATAAAAGACTAGTCCTCGAAATTAATCATAAGTTGAATTACATGGAATCATTCATGCACCGCACTAGCTTTCAAAGAAGCATTTTGTTATTGTTCCTTCTCGTGATCCTTTCCTGGGGGACAAAAAGAAATAAATGGTAAAAATAAAATTAAAATATTTGAAAGAAATTTCTCGTCTTTCGTATGAACTTTGATTATATTATTGTTCCTTCTAGATGGATTCGAGCGTCGTTGATTGCTGCAGGTGTGAAAGGAAGAAGAGAAGGTGTGAAGAAGAAAACTGTAAAACTTCGTGGTATGAATCTGATGAAGTTTTTTGCGTAGCGTCCAAGCGAAAATGCGACGTCGCTGAGTCGTCTTCTTGATGTAATCCAGCTTACGTTGGACATGATGTTGTGCCCTTCCGCGATCCACATCTCTGATTTAAACTAGTAGAAATTATGACTCGAAAATAAATTCTTATGCGATGATGCATCCAGTTCGTAGAGGTTTAAGTTATTGTAAGAGAGAAATATATCAATGATGTGAGGACCGGTATCCCCCAAATTTGAAAGGTAAATATTGTTAGGCTTGAATAATCAATCGAACGGGGGTGCGTTGGCTTTTCACTGGGGAAAATACCAAAAAGTCTTAAATCTATTGCATTGGTATCAATTCATTTATAAACCTTTCAACTTGATCAATTTGGTCCAAAACCTTTTTGCATTGATACCATTCAGTTCATCCAGCCAATTTTCACTTGAAATCGCTGACATGGACGCCGACGATGCCACGTAGGACGGTCGGTACAGATGTCGATATTATTTGATAATTTTCTTTAAAAAATTCTTTTTTTGTGTGAAACTTGGGATTTGGCCAGCGAGGGCCGCCACCCTAGCCACTGGCGAGGGCCGCCTTGCCTAGGTCCATCACCACCTCGCTGCCCTTGGGTAATGGCGTTAGCAGCCTCACGCGTGGCCATCAAGGCCAGGATGGCCCTGAGCGAGGCGGCTCTTGCCGGCCAAACCCTACCACTAGCTATGCTAAGAGTTCAAATAAGTGTTGAACCAGCTCCGCGTAGAATTTGAAAATCTACTATAATAAACAACCCCGCTGCATACTAAGTCGTTCTCTTGTTTACAGAGCACAAATAGATTCTTTCCTCTACGATAAACCACTCATTTCAGTTTCACAAAGAATCCCTTACATACTTTGTCCCTCATCTGGACAAATGCCTTCATTAGTACTGCAACTACTCCCCTTGTATATTTACAAATGGGTTGTCACCCTATTAGTCACTCAAATGGTTACTATACGATTACGAAAAGACAAACTCAGAAACCTCTCGATAACACTCGAATTCTCTTGTTATTGCCCTCGACAAACTAAAACTTACTTCCGACTGAGTTTTCTCCAATGTAGAGAGTTCCAATACAAATCTTGCGCTTGAATCAGGTAGAAAATTCCTGAAAAGTATGCGCAAAATCTTGCTTCAAACTGGGTTGTTGCCTAACAAAAGAAAAATTGGGCTGTTGATTCGAACAAAAAAAAAAAAAGGCTTGGTCATTAATTAGGTTATCATTAAGGATTAATATCGCGAAAACCCAAACTGGTACACTTGTGATAAATTTACCCTAAACTATTTTTTTGACCACGAAAAATCCCAAACTGGTACAATGTGTCAAATTTACTCCAAACTATATTTTTGACCATCAAAAACCCTAAATTGATACATCTGTGACAAATTTACCAAAAATTAATTTTTTTAAAACCATGAAAAACCCTAAACTATTACATCTGTGACAAATTTACCTTTCGTTAAATTGGGTTAATATCATGAAAAACCTCAAAATGATACATTTGTGACAAATAAAAAGTAAAAACCCCAAATTGGTACACCCGTGAACTGCCATGTGTCATCCAACTTAGCAATTTGACGTTAAATTTAACGAAAACTAACGGATGGTAAATTTATCATAAGTGTACTAGTTTGTGATAAATTTGGTCACAAGTGTACAAATATGGGATTTTTTTGTGAAAAAAATAGTTTGAGGTAAATTTATCACAGGTATACTAGTTTGGGGTTTTCCGTGATATTAACCCTTTCATTCATGGCTGGTTTTGATCACGCCATCACTTCCAAGCATGGACAATCAGTTAAGAAATAAACAATAGCTCGACCTTTTATTGCTCAGATTTAATATACATATATATATATATGTATATATACCAATCCAGGCTCTTTTGGAGTTTTTTTATGTTCAGAATCTCAAGTATCTTTTTCTGTAGTTTCATTATGAATGAATGAAAGTCTCAGTAAAAAAAAAAAATTCGGTTCACTTTTGACACCCCTACTGGAAATTATTTGGTGACCATGACCTAGTTGTTTATTGAGGCCTTCAATTGCCTAGAGAAGGTCATTACCCTCTTGCGCCCTTAACTAATAAAATGTTCTAAACTTTTGTTATTTCATATCCTAGCAGAATAAAAAAATCTATGCTTTATATCACGAATTTTCAAGTACAAACTGTAATTTGTCTTATTTGACATTTTCTGATATATTCGAAATCCATCACCAAACACCTAATAGGAGAATTATTATTGCATTTACCATAGCTACGAATATCCACTTTTTTTTTTTTTTTTTTGGCCGAAGTAAGATTTTCATTCATTCATAATGAAACTATAGAAAAAGATAACTGATATTTTGAACATAAAAACTCCAAAAGGGCCTGAGGGTGAAGATACCACAGTTCGTAGGAACTAGGAAGGAGCTTAAGATGGTGAGCTTTGGCCATCAATCAGCCGCTTGGTTGGCTCCCCTACTTCACTTTTGCATTCGTCCATAAGGTCTTGAAAGGTCCAAGGGCTTACCTCGAGCAAATCTGGAATTCCCAAGCAAGTACAAGATGGCTTCCCTTGCTGCTCGGGTTAAATTTAGGAGCTCATTTGGTTGGTTAAAAATGTTTTCGATTTTAGTTTTAGCTGGATCCACTAAGTTTGCCGTAAAAACTATCAAACTCATGATTGAATTGGATTACGGTGCATGCAAATGAAATAACCAATTCGCGATACCAAAAAGATTGAAACTTGAATGTCACCGGCTTCGCTAATGGTCTTGTGCAAACTGTGATAAACACGTCGGTCGAAAATAACCCTAACCTAACTTGGTCCATTCCTTTCGAACGCTTGGCCCGTTAGATCTGCCTCGGGGTCAATCCAAACTCGCTGGATGACGCGGGGTAGGATAAAACTCGCCGATGCGGACAAAAACATGCTGGTAGCTTTCTCTTAACCAAGACTTGAACCAGGGCAATCGTCAGGACAACTTGCGACATGGACGTGGTCAGCGACCGACGACAGGTCCTCGTCAACCCCTAGTCGGTCGGAGAATGAACTTTAACTACCACATTTATGAAAAGAGCCTCTCTCGCCTTTCCGTTCATCTCATTTCTCCATTGTTGCTTCGAAGACCAAGAAGCTCCTCTTCCTTCTTGCCTCTGCAAAAAAAAAAAAAAAAAAGCCTTAGAAGAAAAGGCAGAGTAAAGCGTTCTCTGCAAATCTTGGGTAGTGGGTTTCAGTTCTTCGGATCATCTTTGGCGACCCATCAAAGTTTTGGATGTTCTTGGCTTGTTTGGTCTGTGAAGAAAGAAAGAACCAGAAATGCCCGTCGACTACGGTGGAGCTGCTGTGGGAACGGCATTCGGCGAGCTGTCCTCGCTCGTTAAGGACATAGTGAAAACCGTCAGATCGTTTGGCCCCCAGCTCAAGAAGATCGAATCCACCTTGGACCAATTAGAACCATTCATCAAGCATTGGGACGAAATCAACAGAAAGCTGCACCGTAGCCCGGAGGAGATGGCTCCGATCAACGACCTATTTGTCAAAGGCAAAGCACTGGTCAGGAAATGCTCGAGGATCAACCAGCTCAACATTTGCAAGAAGTATTGGCACTCGAACAAGCTGACCGACTTTGATGCAGAAGTCCTAAGGGCGTTCCAAATTTACCTGCAGCAGGTGAATGTGAATGATGGCAAGGTGATGTTGCTAAACAGAAGGAGGCCGCGGAGGTCGTGAGTTATATCAGGGAAAAAGTGGAGAATATAGAGGATTACTTAATTTCCGGGCAAGCCGGCAGCGGGGCACCACAGAGTGTGCTTGAGCCTTTGGGCGACCTTGCGGTCCCTACTCCACCTGACTGCATCGTCGGGTCGGCGGTGGAGGCATCCCTAAGGGAGCTCAAGGAGCGGTTGCTGGAAGAGGGAGTGTCCGTGATCGTCGTGACTGCCCCAGGTGGGTGCGGGAAGAGCACTCTGGTTACGAAATTGTGTCATGACGCGGAAATTAAAGGTGTGTGCGATTATTTTGTTGACTGATCCATAACTTAAAGAAAGTAGGGATGAATTTATTGAATTGATCCTTGCCAATTGGTCAACTCTACTAATGTTTTGGTTAGCCATTTATGTGTGTAGGAGCTGTTGAACAATGTTCCACTTGAGCACATATTGGAGTGAATGAATCCCATTACCTGTTCCCTCTGTCGAGCGGTCAGTTCCTTGTAGATGTGAGTTATCCACAGAGGGTTTTATGCAGATGAATGTTTCATAGAGCAAAAAATCTTTTCTTGTAGTTTATTTTCGGGTTCGATATCATTTCCAATCAGATAGATCTTTCCCAAGCTTTTAGATATGCAATAACTGCCTCTCTTTGATTATGCTGAGTGCCTTTCTTAATCAGTTGAACCCTCCTCTTCTCACGCTGCAGGATTCACACTCACTTTTTCTGCTCTATGGTTTCTACTTAGCTCTGTTTCTTATCCTACTGAATTCGGTAAACTAAAAGTGTCGTGGCAAATTTTCATACTCTTTGCAAGCAATAGGAGTCAGACTCACTGTGGTTTGCATATAGGCAAATTCAACAACAAGATCATGTTCGTCCGGGTCTCGAAGAAGCCCAACCTGATACACATTGTCCGGAACATGGTGCAGCACAATCGTTTCAAGGTACCTGTGATTGAAACAGAAGATCATGCAGTTCAACGGTTGCAGCAACTGCTCATCAGAATAGGACAGGATCCTGTGTTGCTGGTGCTGGACGATGTCTGGACCCATTCGCAATCCATAATTAAGAAATTTGTCTTCAAGGAGATCAAACATTACAAGATTGTAGTGACGTCAAGATGTGAATTTCCTGATGTTGATCTTGTGCATCACCTGAAGCCACTGCCTCCTGGGGATGCCCAGGAACTTTTTCGTCAATCTGTCACTGTTGATGGTAGAAGCGTTGTTAAACTAGGTGATGAGCTCGGGGATAAGGTATACTCTTTGCTTGACTGCATCCATTATAGGATTTCTTATGGTCATCAAAGCTCTGAGTAAATCACGATTCCTATCAGAGTTCCTATAATTGTTTCTGTTTCCTTTTTCCGTGTGGCAGATAGTGAATCGCTGTAAGGGATTGCCATTGGCTCTGACAGTCGTTGCCAAGTCTCTCCGGAGAAAGGATCGTGCCTTCTGGGAAAAAAAGCTTCTTGATTGGTCTTCTTCAGGCACGGACAGTGACATTCTAGAATGCCTCAGAAAGAGCTTGGATGACATGGATGGCGACCCTTCAATGAAGGAACGTTTCATGGACCTCGGCTCGTTTCCAGAGGATCGCAAGATCCCTGTGACCGCCCTCATTGATATGTGGGTGGAATTGTATAAGCTAGATTTCGATGGTGTGCGTGCCGTTGTTGATGTCAATGAACTCGTTTACAGGAGCCTAGCTGATCTCATAGTCACCAGGTATGGCTCTGAATTTCATTTTGTTCTCTCCTTCTAACTTTTCTAGTTTTCTACTCCTCTAAGAGTACCTCAACACATTTTCCTGTTTCCACACCACAATTACTGCACCTGACCTTCAGCTATGGTGTGTTCAACATTGTGAAGGTCAAACAGATTATACAAACGCCTGTAAAGAACATTTCTATCTCGTGCCTTAATTTCTTAAACGTGGGAAGGATCAGATGTCTTTCTTTACTAGTAAATTGGTATCATCAAATGCCTTGCATAAGATTTTAGCGCAAGAAACTCAAGCGCAAATGCTTATATCCAATTGTTTGATGCATACATACAGGACAGATACAAGTGAAGACGAGGACAAATGTTACAGCAGCCACTACGCTATGCAACACGATCTGCTCAGAGAGCTGGCTATCGTAGAGTGCGACCGGGGGGAAGTAGAGAAGAGGGAGAGACTTATTCTGGACTTGACTGGAGATAATTCTTCCGATTGGTGGAGTGAGCAAAGGCGACCGATTCTCGCTGCTCGTCTAGTGTCCATCTACACAGGTTGGGAACTCTCTCTCTCTCTCTCTCTCTCTCAATGACCTGTTGGGAAAAAATTCTGTTGGTTGGTAGTTAAGTTACATCTTAACCTTCTATGTTCATAATGCAGATGGAACATTCTCAAGACCCTGGCCAAATCTTCAACTGCCTGAAGCTGCGGCTCTTGTCTTGAACTTCGTGAACACCAAAACTTATGCTTTGCCGGAATTCATTGGGACAGCAGATAAACTTAGGGCCCTGATAGTAACAAACTACAGCTTCTTTCCGGCTGAGCTGCGCAATTTCCATATCCTCGGGTCTAGTTTAACAAGGATCAGGATCGAACGCATCACGGTTCCTCTCATGAGCATGGGAAAACTACGCTTGCACAGTCTGCAAAAGATATCCTTTTTCATGTGCAACATCAGTCAGGCTTCGACGTCAGACAATGCCAAAATCTCTGATGCAATGCCAAACTTGGTGGAGCTCATCATAGACTATTGCGACGATCTTAAGACATTACCGGATGGCATCTGTGAGATAATGCCTCTGAAGAAGCTTAGCATCACGAACTGCCATAATTTGTACGCACTCCCTGAGCAGACTGGAGAATTGGCGTCCCTCGAAGTGGTCAGGCTTAATTCCTGCACGAGCTTGTCACGGTTACCGGACTCAATTGGAACCCTGGAAAAATTGATATCACTCAATATATCTGATTGCCTGAGCCTGAGCTCTTTGCCCAATCAAATTGTTAATCTGGTTAATCTCAAGAGGATGAACATGAGAGGATGCCTGAGGTTGTCTGAACTGCCACGGTTGATCGTGAAGCTGAGGAACCTAAGGGAGGTGGTTTGCGACAAAGAAAAAGAAGTCATGTGGGAGCCTCTCAAGAGCAGTCACAATGGCTTGAACATAACGGCGTCCGAAGAAGAAGAGGCTAACTTAGATTGGCTGCACGATTGAAAAGAGACCATGCGATGACCTCTCAACTTTTTCTCAAGGTGAAACGTTGTTATTTAATTATCTTTTTTGTACTTTTTTGAACTGTTTGCTCAATTTATTTCCTATACGTTGCCTTTTTTTTTTTTAATGTGGACGGCGAGGCATTGATGACTGGACCAAATAAAATATGAGTTGTGCCACATCATTTATTTAGCGTGTTCGAGTTAAAAAAAATCTTTTATTTTGATCTTCTGTCCTTTTCTTTCTATCCTTCTTCTGTCAAAAATAGATGAAAAACATACGATTTTACGAGATTCGGCAATAAGCCAATGTCGTCGGTCAAATACCTCACCCACCTCCTCTCTTTTTTTCTTCTTTTTTCAATATCATCAAGTATGTACAGATTTAGAGATATACAATCTGACTTACTCCTTATACAAGTCAAATCTCTACCAAATAGGAAAAAGAATCCTTTACAAATCAGAGGAAAAAATAAAATTCCTACAAATTAGGGAATTACAGCTCACGCCAACATCTTCTTCCTCCTCCTTCGTCTACCACTAACAACGCTACTGCAAACCATAACCACCACCGCGTCCCTACCATCATCGCTGTTGCTGAGGTGTAACTCGCGCTGCCTTACCACAACGACCACTTCAGCATTGCCTTCTCTCTCTCTCTCTCTCTCTCTCTCTCTCTCTCTCTAACCACACGATTCTCTCTATTTTTCGAATCTAAAGTGCAAACTTAGATTTGTACCATCGCAACCTCATATTTGAGGTCATGGCGGCTTAAATCAGAGGTCGTGACTAAGACTTATTGAGGTTTGGATTATTTACCTAGTTTTTGTAAATTCCTCAATAGGAAATGATTTTAGTTGTCCCAAATTATTGTATAGGTTCCCTATCTTTATCATTAAGTCATCCACTCGACTTGGGCTATCTGATGTCCCTCCACCCTCTAGATGGACATTTTTGACTAGGAATAGTTGATTAATATGGCAATTGCAAGGTCTTGGCTTTCACAACTTATTGACAAATAAAAGGTGGCGAAAGTAATATATACAACTAAATTTTAATTTGGCCAGTCATAATATTGGGTTCCTTAGTCGTGTTGTGACGTGTCATAAGTTGAATAACTTGGAATCATTCATGCACCACATTAGCTTCCAAAGAAGCATTTTACTTGTTAGCTGATTATTGATGCGCCTTCACGTGATCGTTTCCTATGGAACATAAAGAAATAAAAGGTAAAAATAAAATTAAAACATTTGAAAGAAATTTCTCATCTTTCGTATGAACTTTGACTATATTATTGTTCCTTCTAGATGGATTCGAGCGTCGTTGATTGGCTACAGTTGTGTGAAAGGAAGAAGGGAAGGTGTGAAGAAGAAAACTGTAAAACTTCGTGGAATGAGCCGATGAAGTTTTTGCGTGGCGTCCAAGCGAAAAGGCGACGTCGCTGAGGTCGTCTTCTTGATGTAATCCAGCTTACGTTGGACATGATGTAGTGCCCTTCCGCAATCCACATATCTGATTTAAACTAGTGGAAATTACGACTCGAAAAATAAATTCTTATGCGATGATGCATCCAGTTCATAGAAGTTAAGTTATTGTAAGAGAGAAATATATCGATAATGTGAGGACCAGTATCCCCCAAATTTGAAAGGTAAATATTATTAGGCTTGAATAATCAATCGAATGGGGGTGCGTTGGCTTTTCACTGGGGAAAATATCAAAAAGTCATAAATCTATTGCATTGATATCAATTCAGTCCTAAACCTTTCAACTTGATCAATTTGGTTCAAAACCTTTTTTTGCATTGATACCAATTCAGTCAATCCGGTCAATTTTCGCTGGAAATCGTTTATGTGGACACCGACGATGCCACATAGGACAGTCGGCGTAGATGTCAATATTGTTTGATATTATTTTTTAAAATTATTATTTTCTTTTTTTGTGAAACTTAGGGTTTGGCCACCGAGGGTTGCCATGCCAACCACTAGCGAAGGCCACCTTGCCCAAGTCCATCACAGCCTTGCCGACCCTGGATGACGGCGTTAGTTACCTCGTGCGTAGCGGGCGCGATGCCCCAAGGCGAGGCGGCCCTTGCCGGCCAAACCGTAATTTTTAGGGGAAAAAAGACAAAAAAAAAAAAGAAAAAAGAAGAAAATTTTTAAAAAATATCCACGTTCAAAGTTAGCTACCCTACATGGCATCCTCGACGTCCATATCAATGATTTCCGTCTAAAACTGGCCGGATGAATTGAATTAGTACTAACGCAAAAACGTTTAAAACTAAATTTGTCGAATTGCAAGGTTTTTATGATTGAATTAGTATCGATGCAATAGGTTTATGACTTTTTTTTGTGCTTTTTTTTTTTGCCATTTTTCAATAGAACAACACGATCTAATTTTGTAGAATCAACCCCGACAAATACACGCTTCTACGCGCAAAATGAACCAGCGATACCGATAGCGGGAATTAAGGAATTTCATGGAAAGAGAACCTGGAAACAAGATTTAAAGTGGTTTTGACTTAGAGTGTGCCCTCTGGGCCTCTCCTATCTCCCAACTCTAGCAGCTCAAATTGGCCGATATCCACTAGCTAATGCTAAGAGTTCAAATAAGTGTTGAACCAGCTCCGCGTAGAATCTGAATATCTACTATAATAAACAACCCCGCTGCATACTAAGTAGTTCTCTTGTTTACAGAGCACAAATAGATTCTTTCCTCTACGATAAACCACTCATTTCAGTTTCACAAAGAATCCCTTACATACTTTGTCCCTCATCTGGACAAATGCCTTCATTAGTACTACAACTACTCCCCTTGTATATTTACAAAGGGTTTGTCACCCTATTAGTCACTCAAATGGTTACTATACGATTACGAAAAGACAAACTCAGAAACCTCTCGATAACACTCGAATTCTCTTGTTATTGCCCTCGACAAACTAAAACTTACTTCCGACTGAGTTTTCTCCAATTTAGAGAGTTCCAAATACAAATCTTGCGCTTGAATCAGGTAGAAAATTCCTTGAAAAGTATGCGCAAAATCTTGCTTCAAACTGGGTTGTTGCCTAACAAAAGAAAAATTGGGCTGTTGATTCGACCAAAAAAAAAAAAAAAAGCTTGGTCATTAATTAGGTTATCATTAAGGGTTAATATCGCGAAATACCCCAAACTGGTACACTTGTGATAAATTTACCCTAAATTATTTTTTGACCACGAAAAATCCCAAACTGGTACAATGTGTCAAATTTACTCCAAATTATATTTTTGACCACCAAAAATCCTAAATTGATACATCTGTGACAAATTTACCATAAACTAATTTTTTTAAATCATGAAAAACCCTAAGCTATTACATCCATGACAAATTTACCTTTCGTTAAATTGGGTTAATATCATGAAAAACCTCAAATTGATACATCTATTACAAATAAAAAGTAAAAACCCAAAACTAGTACACCCGTGAACTGCCATGTGTCATCCAACTTAGCAATTTGACGTTAAATTTAACGAAAACTAACGGAGGGTAAATTTATCACAAGTGTACTAATTTGTGATAAATTTGGTCACAAGTGTACAAATTTGGGATTTTTTTTGTGAAAAAAATAGTTTGAGGTAAATTTATTACAGGTATACTAGTATGGGGTTTTCCGTGATATTAACCCTTTCATTCATGGCTGGTTTTGATCACGCCATCACTTCCAAGCATGGACAATCAGTTAAGAAATAAACAATAGCTCGACCTTTTATTGCTCAGATTAATATACATATATATATATATGTATATATACCAATCCAGGCTCTTTTGGAGTTTTTTTTTTTTATGTTCAGAATCTCAAGTATCTTTTTCTGTAGTTTCATTATGATGAATGAAAGTCTCAGTAAAAAAAAAAATTCGGTTCACTTTTGACACCCCTACTGGAAATTATTTGGTGACCATGACCTAGTTGTTTATTGAGGCCTTCAATTGCCTAGAGAAGGTCATTACCCTCTTGCGCCCTTAACTAATAAAATGTTCTAAACTTTTGTTATTTCATATCCTAGCAGATAAAAAAAAAATCTATGCTTTATATCACGAATTTTCAAGTACAAACTGTAATTTGTCTTATTTGACATTTTCTGATATATTCGAAATCCATCACCAAACACCTAATAGGAGAATTATGATTGCATTTACCATTGCTATGAATATCCACTTTTATTTTTTCTATTTTTTTGGGTCAAAATAATACTTTCATTCATTCATAATGAAACTATAGAAAACGATAACTGAGATTCTGAACATAAAAAACTCCAAGAGGGCCTTAGGGTGAAGATACCCTATTTTGTGGGAACTAGAAAGGAGTTTAAGATGGTGAGCTTTGGCCATCCAATCAGCCGCTTGGTTGGCTTCCCTACTTCACTTTTGCATTCGTCCATAAGGTCTTGAAAGGTCCAAGGGCTTGTCTCGAGCAGATCTGGAATTCTCAAGCAAGTACAAGATGGCTTCCCTTGCTGCTAGGGTTAAATTTAGGAGCTCATTTGGTTGGTTAAAAATGTTTTCGATTTTAGTTTTAGCTGGATCCACTAAGTTTGCCGTAAAAACTATCAAACTCATGATTGAATTGGACTACAGTGCATGCGAATGACTATAAACCCATCATGATGCCCGCTTAAGTAAAGGTCTAGTGCAACTGGGATATAAACGGTCGGTCCTTAAAAATACCCCGAACCTAACTTCGTCCTTTCTTTTCCTACGTTTCGTCCCCTGGATCTACCTCGGGGTCAATCTAACTCGCTGGATACAGCGTCGGATAAAACTGCGTATTGGACATGGTCGGCCAGTAACGGCAGGGTCTTCGCCAACCTAAGTGTAGAAATAAAGGGTCGAGGCCGCCAATGGGCGCTCTCCTGAGAAACTTCCAGGGATGGCGGAGAATCAAACTTCACTGACCACTTTGTGAAAAAGAGTCTCTCGCGCCTTTCCGCTCATCTCATTTCCACTTCCTGCTTCAAAGACCCATGAAGCCCTGTCCTTCTTTTGCCTGTGCAAAAGCCCAGAACAAAAAGCAGAGAAAGAGTCCCCTGCAAAATTAGAAGTGGGATTCAGTTCTGGGAGCTTCCCTCGTGATCCGTCAGTTTTGATGTTCTTGGCTTGTTTGGTCCTGAGAAAGAAGAACCAGAAATGTTGCACATCGAGGAGTGCTGTGGGAGCTGCATTCGGCTTGCTGTTCGAGCTTGTTAAGGACGCAGTGAAAACCGTCGCAGCGTTTGGCCCCCAGCTCGAGAAGATCGAATCCACCTTGATCAAGATAGACCCAATCATCAAGCAATGGGACGAGTACAACAGGCGGCTGGACGGTAGTCCGAAAGAGATGGCTCCGATCGGCGACCTATTTGTTAAAGGCAAAGGACTGGTCGAGAAGTGCTCGAAGATCGACCGGTTCAGCATTCGCAAGAAGCATAAGTACTCGAACAAGCTGACCGATTTCAATGAAGAAGTCCTAAAGGAGTTCGCAATTTACCTGCCGCTGGTGAACACGATTACTAGCAAGGCTACATCACTAAACGTGAAGGAGACCGGGGAAGACGTGACGGAGATAAAGGGAGTCGTGAAGGAGACCGGGGGAGACGTGAAGGAGATCATGGGAGACGTGAAGGAGACGGGGGGAGACGTGAAGGAGATAAAGGGAGAGGTGAAGGAGACTGGGAAAGACGTGAGGGAGATGAAGGGAGACCTGAAGGAGGTCAAGGATCTCTTAATTGCCAAGCAAGCGAACAGCGGCCCACCACGGTGTGTGCTTGAGCCTTTGGGCGACCTTGTCGTCCCTACGGCACCCGATTGCATTGTCGGGTCGGCAGTGGAGACGTCCCTAAGGGAGCTCAAGGAGCGGTTGCTGGAAGAGGGAGCGTCTGTGATCATTGTGACCGCCCCAGGCGGGTGTGGGAAGAGCACTCTACTCGCGAAATTGTGTCATGACGGGGCAATTAAAGGTGTGTGCGATTATTATATTCATTGATCCAGAACATAAGAAAGTAGGGATGAATTTATTGAATTGATCCTTGCCAATTGGTCCACCTTTAACAATCTTTTGGTTAGCCATTTATGTGTGTAGGAGCTGTTGCCTGAACAATGTTCCCCTTGTGCACATATAGGAATGAATGAATCCCATTACCTGTTCTCTGTCAAGCAATCCAGCTCCTTGTATATGTGAATGTTTCCTCAGAGGGTTTTATGCAGATGAATGTTTCATCGAGCAAAACAATCTTTTTCTCGTAGTTTATTTCGGGTTTGATATCATGTCCAATCAGATAGATCTTTCCCAATCTTTCAGATATGCAATAACTTGCCTCTGTTTGATTATGCTGAGTGCCTTTGTTAATCAGCTGAACCCTCCTCTTCGCACACTATCGGATTCGCACTCACTTTTTCTGCTATATGGTATCTACTTAGCTCTGTTTCTTATCCTACTGAATTCAGTAAACTAGAAGTGGCGGGGCAAATTTTCATACTATTTGCAAGCGATAGGAGTCAGACTTACTGTGGTTTGCGTATAGGCAAATTCAATGAGAAGATCATGTTCGTCCGTGTCTCGAAGAAGCCCAACCTAATAGAGATTATCCGGAAAATGGCACAGCACAATGATTTCCAGGTACCTGTTATTCAAACAGAAGACCATGCAGTTCAGTGCTTGCAGCAACTGCTCATCAGAATAGGACAGGATCCTGTGTTGCTGGTGCTGGACGATGTCTGGGCCAACTCGCAATCCATAATCGAGAAATTTGTCTTCAAGGAGATCAAACATTACAAGATCGTGGTGACGTCAAGATATGAATTTCCTAATGTTGGTCTTGTGCATCACCTGAACCCGCTGCCTCCTGGGGAAGCCCGGGAACTTTTCGTCAATCTGTCTCTGTTGATGGTAGATGCTTGGTTGATCCAAATGATGAGCTCTGGGATAAGGTATACTCTTTGCTTGAGTGCATCCGTTATAGGATTTCTTATGGTCATTGAAACTCTGAGTTAATCACGATTCCTATCAGAGTTCCCATAATTGTTTCTGTTTTCTTTTTCCGCGTGTCAGATAGTGAATCGCTGTAAGGGATTGCCATTGGCTCTTACAGTCGTCGCCAAGTCTCTCCGGGGAATGGATCGTGTGTTCTGGGAAAAAAAGCTTCTTGATTGGTCCTCTTCGGGTTTGGACAGTGACATTCTAGATTGCCTCAGAAAGAGCTTGGATGACATGGATGGTGACCCTTCGATGAAGGAACGTTTCATGGACCTCGGTTTGTTTCCGGAGGATCGCAAGATCCCCGCAACTGCCCTTATTGATTTGTGGGTGGAGTTGTACAAGCTAGATTTTGATGGTGTGCGTGCCGTTGCTGACCTCCATAAACTCGTTTACAGGAACCTAGCTGATCTCGCCAGGTATGGCTATGAAGATCGTTTTGTTATCTCATTCTAACCTAGCTGCTCTAAGAGTGCCTCCGCACACTTTCCTGTTTCCAACACCACAATTACTGCACCTGACCTTCAGCTATGGTGTGTTCCGCATTGTGAAGGTCAAATGGATTATACAAACGCCTGTAAAGAACATTTCTATCTCCTGACATGATTTCTTAAACATGGGAAGGATCAGATGTCTGTCTTTACTAGTAAATTGATATAATCAAATGTCTTGCATTAGACTTTAGCGCAAGGAACTCAAATGCAAATGCTGATGTCGGAGTGTTTAATTGCACGCATACAGGACAGATGCAAGTGAGGACGAGGACAAATGTTACAGCAGCCACTATGCTATGCAGCACGATCTACTCAGAGAGCTGGCTATCATGGAGTGCGACCGGGAGAAGTAGTGAAGAGAGAGAGGCTTATTCTGGACTTGAGCGGAGATAATTCTTCCGATTGGTGGAGCAAGCAAAAGCGGCCGAATCTCGCTGCTCGTCTAGTGTCCATCTACACAGGTTGGGAACTCTCTCTCTCTCTCTCAATGACCTGTTGGGAAAATTTCTGTTGGTTGGTAGTTAAGTTACCTTTAACCTTTATGTTCATAATGAAGATGGAACATTCTCAAGACCCTGGCCAAATCTTCAATTGCCTGAAGCTGCGGCTCTTGTCTTGAACTTCGAGACCAACATGCAAACCAAAACTTATGCTTTGCCGGAATTCATTGGCGCAGCAGATAAACTCAAGGCCCTGATAGTAACAAACTACAGCTTCTTTCCAGCTGAGCTGCGCAATTTCCATGTCCTCGGGTCCAGTTTAAGGAGGATCAGGCTCGAACGCATCGCGGTTCCTCTCCTAAGCATGGGAAAGCTACGCCTGCACAGTCTGCAAAAGATATCCTTGTTCATGTGCGGCATCAGTCAGGCTTCAACGTCGGACGACGCCAAAATCTCTAATGCAATGCCAAACTTGGTGGAGCTCATCATCGACTATTGCGACGATCTTAAGACATTACCAGATGGCATCTGTGAGATAAAGCCTCTGAAGAAGCTTAGCATCACGAACTGCCATAACTTGTACGCACTCCCTAAACAGATTGGGGAATCGGCGTCCCTCGAAGTGGTCAGGCTTAATTCCTGCACGAGCTTGTCGCGGTTACCGGACTCGATTGGAACCCTAAAAAATTGATATCTCTCAATATATCCGATTGCCTAGCCTGAGCATTTTGCCCAATCAGATTGGTAAGCTGGTTAATCTCAAGAGGATGAACATGAGAGGATGTCTGAGGTTGTCTGTACTGCCACCGTCGATCGTGAGGCTGAGGAACCTTAGGAAGGTGGTTTGCGACAAAGAAAAAGAAGTCATGTGGAAGCCTCTCAAGAGCAGTCTCGATGGCTTGAACATACTAGCGTCCGAAGAAGAGGAAGCTAACTTAGGTTGGCTGCGCGATTGAATGGAAACCATGCGATGATCTTTCAACTTTTTCACACGGTGAAACGTTGTTTTTTAATTATCTTTTTGTACTTTTTGAACTGTTTGTTCAATTTATTTCCTGTACGTTGCTTTTTTTTTTTTTTATGTGGACGGCGATGCGTTGTTGACTAGACCAAATAAAATATGAGTTGCGCCGCATCATTTATTTAATGTGTTCGAGTAAAAAAAAATTATTTTATTTAGATTCATCTGTCTATTTCTTTCTATCTTGCTTCTTCCTCCTCCTTCGACTACCGCTGACAGCGTTGTGGCAAACCATAACCACCATCGCGTCCCTACCCTCATCGTCATCACTAAGGCGTAACTCGCACTGCCTTACCACCACGACCACTTCAACATCTCTCTCTCTCTCTAACCACAAGATTCTCTCTATCTCTAGAATCTGAAGTGCAAACTCAAATCTGTGCCGTTGCAACCTCAAGTTTGTGGAAAAGTATCAAAAAAGTCTTAAATCTATTGCTTTGATATCAATTTAGTCCTAAACCTTTTTTTTTATCAATTTAGTCATAAAATTTTTATATTGGGACCAATTTAGTCCATCCGGCATGCTTCATCGGAAAAGTTTGATGTGGCATCTTGTCGGTGCTGACATGGAAAACAACACAAAGTAGAGTCATTCTTGGTATAAAAAAAATTATCAATTTTTTTTTTCCAAAACAGCTTCCTTTTCACCTAAATCCATCGCTCATCAAGAATCAACTTCGCCCAAATCAGATTCGCCCAAATCGATCGCTCTTCACCTTGGCACAAATCGATTGCTCCCCCACCCTTGCCCAATTGCTAGGGTTTAGAATTTCGATTTGTTCACTTCTGATCATTCTCTCTCCCTTTGCTCGAATGCTGTGCATTTCCTGATTCGATTGCTTCTGACCGTTCTCTTTCCCTTTGCTGGAATGTTGTCCATTCGATCACTTCTGACCATTCTCTCTCCCTTTGCTTGAACATTGTCCATTCGGTCGCTTCTGATTCGGTCGCAAATAGATCGCTCCCTTGACTTGAGGTTCCAACGTTGGGTTCTCGAAATCATGGTGAGTTTCTTTGCATTGTCGTGGCCATTTTGATGATGACTATTTCCACTGTCACACATCGCTTATTTCTTAATTTCGTTGGATTGATGATGAAATTGGGAACCATACCTCTTTGCTTTTTTGTATTATCAGTGCTATAAGTGCTGTGGTCCCAGTTTGATTGCATTGTCGTAGTGTTGGGTGACAACTTTACTTGGTGGTCGTGAAGTCAGCGAAGAATGGTCAAAAGGGATGATGTTGTGGTCCCAAGCTGAGTGTGTTGTCTTTGTCCTATTTTATATAATACATTTGCTTTTCTTCGCACGTGCTAGTGATAAACATTTTTGCATGCCTTTTCAACTTGGATAGTCACTATCACATACCTTATATTCTACGACAATTGAGGATAATTGAAATGAGAATCTGATCAGAGATATTGAGAACGGGGTAAATAGTAAGTTCGACAAGCTTTATTTTAAGATTCTTGAAAAGTCTCTAGAAGATGGCTTGACATACACATGGAATGAGAGCAAGATTATCGATCTAATTTTTAGTTTTTGCATCGTGGGTTAATTGAGATGTATAGAGAAAATTTTCCAGGTGATGAGGCAAGTGAGGGTGATTGTCAAGGTGTCAATTTGGATGAAGGTGCTTGTAACGTCCAAAAATTTTCCATAAAGTCAAGCCACCATTCTTAACTTTGATTGAGAGCCCCACCATTTATTTCCCACTCTCTCTCTCTCTCTCTCTCTCTCTCTTCCCCTCAACTTTCTGCCGAGTTTAGTCCCAATGCAAAGCTGACTTTTTCAGCCACCAACTTCTGAAATCCACTGCTCACGCGAGAAAGTTGGCTCCCATCACGTCATCTTCCTTCTTCTTCTTCTTTCTTCTGCTGGTTTGGATTCTTTCGGCTGCTCCCTTTTCTGCTTCAGCTCGCGGTCGTCTCTGATGCTCGTCGTTCTCTCTCGGTTGCTGGCCCTTTTGCTCGCAGCCGCGGACGCCTCCAGTTCATCGTCGTCGTCCTAGCCGAGCTCGCAGCTGCCCAACTCCAGCCACCATCCTTTCCCCTTCAGCTCACCGACGTCACCCTAGCTCCCGCGCGAACCTCCAACCGCGCCACCGCTACTCCAGTCAACGCCATCGTCGTCCACCGTCGATCTGCTGGGCCTTGCTCCCGTCGCTGCTGCTCGGCCTTCATCCTCTCGACTGCTTGTGAATCGTGCTGCTGCGGGTCCCTGCTCCCTACTCCGCCCACGGTTGCTGATCGGTTGCCGCTCGGTTGCCGTCGTTGCACCTCCAGCCGCCCCAACTCTAGTTCGCAGACTAGCCGAGCTTGCTTCAGCCGAGCCACGGTCGACCGTCGACCAGCCAAGGACATCATAGTTTCATCGCCGCCGTTCGCCGGAAAACCATCACCGTTCGCCGGAGAATCGCCGCCGCCAGTCGGACTAGCCGACGATTGTGAGTCGACCTCTAATCCTTGGCTAAGGCGTTTATTGCGTTCGGAATTAAATTAGTTAGTTAATTAATTATTTTAATTAGAAATTTCCGTAGTCTAATCGTGGTCGGATTAGTTAGAGACTGGGTTTAGGTTAAATGGCCACGATTAAATAAGTTAGACCGAATACCGAAGTAGTCGATGGCTAGTTGGAAATTTAGATTGACTGATTGACTGATTTTGTGGTTGAGAGCGAGTGATGGACTAGAGCCGAGCGACCGATGAATTATTTGATTGACTGATTGGTAGTCTGGTAGTCATTGTTGATTGTTTATTTAAATAATTGGAATTGTTATTGAATTTTCATGGTCGATTGCTTGAGCTCAAGATCAGCATGTGACTGCCCAATAATTGGAGTAATTTGGGTTTGACCGAATAATAAATTGATTATTTGTATTTGTTTGGGAAAATGGGAAATTGACTGATTTTTATAATTCAAGAGGGTGGTCACATAAGGGTCTTAAAATCCGTGCCAGTCGTACGGTCCGTGCTAGTCGTATGGTATTATCATGGTAGTTCCGTGTCGTGCCAGTCGTACGAATTCTACGGGCTACCGAGAGACACTGCCAGTCGTAGTGCTCTGTCACACCAGTCGTGTGCTATTTTCCTGATGGTAACGTGTCGTGCCAGTCGTACGAATTTTACGGACTATCAGAAGACACTGCCAGTCGTAGTGTGAAATCACACCAGTCGTGTGCTATTTTCCTGATGGTAACGTGTCGTGCCAGTCGTACGAATTTTACGGACTATCAGAAGACACTGCCAGTCGTAGTGTAATGTCACACCAGTCGTGTGCCAAGAACCTTGTGACCACCAGTAAAAAGGATTTCAAGAGAAGCCTTGAATTGGCTAGTATTTTCGTAAAATAATGAACTATTTTAACAAATTATTAATTGGGATGCCTGAGCGAATGATCTTCTTATCCGGGCTTAGACGTTGACCCACTGAGATTTAATTCTCATCCCGTCGTTGTTACCATTTTTCAGGTCCAAAGTGAAGATGAGGGTAATGGAGTAGTAGCCCTTTTTGGGAGTAGATGATGAGCTAACCCTTTTCTGACCCACCTATCTTTTTGCCGGTCTTAAGGAGCCACCCCGAAGAAGGGGGTTATATTTTTGTTGTTTAGCTCCGTAGGGTTAGCAATCCTCTGCTTGCTGTTGTATTAAAACTATCTGGCTGAATTAATGAAGTATCCTGCTTTTCTATCCCTATATGTTAATTGTTTGGGAGTTTTAAAACGTTTCCGCATGCGTAAGAAATTTTGGTATGGTCGTTAGCGTGCCCGGGACGCTATTCTTCCGACCCGAGGCGTTTTGGTAGGGATGACTCGTGCTCGAGGATCGGGCGTGACAGTGCTAATGATGGTGATTTACATCCTGATGACTTAGTTGATGAAGGTGATTATATTGTGGATGATGATGATGATGATGAGATAAACTTCCTTTTCGATGTAAGATTCTTGACTGATGATGATGATTGTGATAATGAGGAGCTTCTAGAAGCAAGGAATAACATGACAAAGTTCCGTAGGAGGGCTGCAAAGGATCTAATTATTGGGGAACCATGCGTGGGATTGGAACCATCGCAACAATTAGATGTGAACAATATAATTGATGTTGAAGATGGTTATGAAACAGAGTACAACGAAACAGATGGAGATGAAAGTTTGGAGTTTGATGAAGGGATGAAAGATGATGATTTTACTAAAAGGAGAAGTAGGTTTCCAAGACATGATCCTAATTGTGTCGTGCATGTGTTTACCGTGTCTATGACATTTGATAATAGTATACAATTTAAAGATGCTTTGAAAAAATATTTGATAGCTGAGCGTAGAGAGATAAAATTCACAAAGAATGACAAGAAATTTGTCAGAGCAAAATGTGCTCATGAAAGCCGTCCTTGGAAGATTTCTGGATCTGTTGATGCTTGTATTGGATCATTTCATATGAAGACCTATTATTCTGAACATACATGTAGCATTAGCTTCAAAAATAGAAGGGTGACAGGGTCTTGGTTGGCAAATCACTATCTTTCTACAATAAGAGCAATGCCAACTATTAAAACTATTGCTTTTAAGGAGCTTATTAATGAGTAGTTGGGCTTAGATGTAAGTATAGTTCAATGTAAGAAGGCTAAGTTGTTTGCTTATTAAGTGTTGATGGGGAACTATAAGAAAGAATATGCAAAGCTGTGAGATTATGCAGAGGAGCTTAGGGAGAGAAATCGTGGGAGTATTATTACATTGAAGGTTGAAAAGTCTAAGGGATTGTTTGAGAGAATGTACATTTGTTTTGCTGCTTGTAAGAAAGGGTTCCTTAATGGATGTAGGAAAGTTGTGGGGCTAGATGGTTACTTTTTGAAAAGAATTTGTCAAGGCTAGATCTTGTGTGCTATTAGAAGGGATGCAAATGATCAAATGTTCCCAATTGCTTGGGCGTTTGTAAGAGTTGAGAGTATTGATTCATGGACATGGTTCTTAACAAATTTGATGTGTGATCTCAACATGTTTGATACATATGGACAAGGTTGGGTCATAATTAGTGACAAACAAAAGATAAGTTCCTTGTTTGATTATTATTTGTTATGCCTCTTGTATAGTTACACGTGTTACATATGCTTTACATTATCATTTTTCATAGGGACTTATAGGAGCTGTGACTGATTTGTTACCTCTAGCTGAGCATAGAATGTGTGCGAGACATATTTATGCCAATTGGGGCAAGAAGTATAAGAGAATACAGATGTAGAGACTATTTTGGCAATGTGCTAAGAGCAATACTATGAGGGCGTATGACGAACACTCTCAAGCATTGAAGAAAATTAGTCCTGCTGCATATCATGACTTGGTTCAAACAAAGCCAAAACATTGGTCACGGGCTTTCTTCACCATTGATGTGAAATGTGACATTATTGACAACAACTTATGCGAGGTGTTCAATGGAAGAATCATACATGCTATATGTAAGTCCATTTATAGCATGTTGGAAGAAATGTGCATAATGATAATGACAAGGATGCATACATAAAGGGATGCATGTCCCAGGTGGAAAAGGGACTATGGTCCAAGAATTGTGAAAAAGTTAGAAGAAAATAGAGCTAGTGCAATGTATTGCCATGGGATATGGAATGGCGAGATTGGATATGAGGTGATGGATAAGAGTGAGAAGTACGTGGTAGATGTGTTGATGAGAAACTGCTCTTGTCAAAGATGGCAGCTTACTGGCATCCCTTGTCCCCATGCCATTTCTGCTATAAATCATAGACAAGAGGATGCATATGACTATATTGATGAGTGTTATAAGAAAGCCAAGTTCTTGGCTGCATATGAGAACATGATGATGCCAATTCGAGGAGAAAAATTCTGGAAACAGACTAATAGGGTCGTCTCAACCACTTCCAGCTAGGGTGAAGCCGGGTAGATGTAAACAGAAAAGGTGCAAGTGGCGGTGGTGGTGGACTAAACGATATGAATCTAACGGGCAAAGGTACAAGTGCTAGAAGTTGCTCGAAGAAGCACAAGTGACAGGATCTTGGGGGTGGGCTTAGTGTTGATGTTGTGTCTGTTTTATTTCTTCTTTTGTTTTTTTTTTTTTGCGATCGTATGTTTAGTGAAGTTGTGTTGATGTAACTTTTTGATCCGTCTTAGATGGCCTTTTTTTTAAGCAGTTGGGATCAATGAAGTACTTTCCTTGTGAACCCTCTCCTATTGCAATGAAATTGGTTTGTGCATGCGTTATTTGCTCATTTATTGTACTGTGGCTATTTGTTCATTAAGTAATGAGATCGTATTGCTTTTTCTCATTTAATCATAACAGCATGTCACAATAGTAGGAATGGTGTCTCTGGTGTTTAGATGAGAAACAGATTGCATATGAAACAGAAGATTGCAAAAAATCTTTCCCTTATTCATGTTCATACTACAACATATGTACAAATACAAACCATATTACAAATAG
>JAGVVM010007419.1:0-26763 GCA_019149425.1 Psidium friedrichsthalianum
CGATTCCTAGTTCAAAATGACATCTCCCACAAACATTAACATCAGCTTTGTTGTTATCTCCCCCTATGCTTTGATCATCCTTATTTGGCTTCCTCTGTTTATGACCCCTATATGTTAAATGCAACATGATTATTCCATCCCTATCTAGCCACCAGAGTTATAAGGGCGCTTCAGATAGATTGGATTTACAAACCAGTGCCCAAGAATCATTACCTGTCTGCTCACGTTTAGATAGCCAATTTTTATATTAGCGCCATCTTTCTTCATGTAACCCCTTTTCTTACAGAAAAAACATCGGTACTATCCTTCTTAAAGATGCTTTCTTTCGTCCATTTGTCAGATGGACCAGTGGTTGGACTAGTATCTTTTATGAGTATTAGATTTAGCCCCTTGCTCTTACTATTGCTTGGAACTGTGGCAACTAGGCAAAGTTCCTCCATCCTTCTCATTTTCTCTCTCCACCGCTCTAATAGCAATCATTCACAGACCGTCTCATCTTGTGATTGAAATTGGTCTTAATGATCTCAACTCGGTGGAAGGGTGTTCAGGCTGATGGCCCAACACAGTGTTCAGGATTACTATACCTTAGGCATTTCGTTTTTGTCTGCCAATCCAGCATTCTTAGATATTAGTCCCTAACACCTCCCATACCTCTAGACTTCATATTGAAAAGTGCTGGATAAGTGTCCACCTCAGCATTAGAAGATACTCGTCCATGGCTTCCAGGCTTCCATCATTTTCTTTGGCGGATAGTTTTGTTGCAGGCTGCTCTTCAATGTTCCTGTATGGACCGCTTTACTGACAGCAAGCAGATCGCATTGCTCTTTTCCCATGCAGCAAAATGAGTCCTTCTCGAGGCTCTGTACTGTTCTCCTCGAGGTTTATGATGGCGTGTCATCATGAAGGGCACCATGACATCAGCCAGTTCCATAGTAACAGAAACTCCTCTTCCATTTCTTGAAGTTTTAACCATTCAGAAACTCTATGGTACTATAGTTGTCATTCCCGAGAAGAGGTGACCGACCCAATTAAGCATACTTACATTAGCATCATGCGAGCCTATGTAATTTAAAATTCTTAAAGTACCATCTCAGGAATCACCACACATCACATATCATACCTTTGGGCCAGAATACATGACATGCATTGCGAACATCCTACACGACAAAGACATGAGAATATTCCAAGTTTCGTGAATCACCACCTTTTGGTATATGATCACTATAATCGGTCACTTCCCAAGCATATGGTTTGTTCATGGGCATCCCTCCATGACCTGAACCAATCACCTCCTTTAAGAGTATAAATTATTCATCAGAAACAGGAGACACCCCACCAACAATTGCGAGATCGATATTTCCCCCCCCCCCCAAAAAAAAAAAAAAAAAACCCCCCCCCCCAAAAAAAAACCCCCCCCCCCAAAAAAAAAACAGAAAAAAAAAAAAAAACACCACACACACCCCAAAAAAACCCCACACACCACAAACAAAAAAAAAAAAACCCTCAAATTCAACTAATGTGCCACTTTGGCGACACAACTAATTAAATCTTTGAAACTCCTCTCAAACCAAGGGTATAAACCTCATGCCTCCATTTACCATATTGTGTGATTTTTTTAAAAACTTGATGACATGGGCGAATGTCATTAAAATCACAACCAGTGCTAATAGCATTGCTTTCACGCACTTGTGGGTTTTAATTTTGTCAGTGCTCATTAAGACTTTACACATTCCTTATGTGTATTCAATAAGGGAGCCTTCATATTATTTTTCCAAAACCATATGGAATAATTAAAAAAATGACGAATACCCACTTATTTTACACTTGGCATAAGGGTTTTTCTCATTTTTTAAGACCTTGAAGGCTCCAAAAATTAAATTGAATATACCATGGCGTAGGGAATTTCCATACGAGCACAACGATGAAAAAATCACTCAAATCGGACAACGTGCACGCACCCCACGAGCCGCCAGAGACCGTCGGCGCGTAGGCCTCATGCGCCACACGTGCCACACGTGTGTAACGCCCGTCAACGGTCAACGGTAACGTTGTTAACGGTCAACGGTCAACTATTGACCGTTGACCGTTGATGATTCGAGTTGACCCGATCAAACCGGGTTTCAAGCCGCCACGTGGCGCCCTTAATTGCTGGGCTACGTGTAGCCGTGCACCAGGTGGCCCGCGAAGCCCCTTATGGTGAAGTCATCAGTGACATCACCGACAGATTTAATGTGTCGGCTGACGTCAACCACACATAAATGTGTTGGGCGCGTGAAAGCCACGCGCTGGCACGTGAAACCCCCACGTTCTGGTGCGTGAATCTCACGTGCACGCTCCTTCAGCGTGTGTAATCCACGCGCCGTCGCGGCCATACTAACCTTTAGGCGCGCATGGCAGCGCGTGGAGCCTCCTATGGTGGCCGGCGACCCACCAAAATGCTCGTCTCTACGAGACGACCCAAATATGCCATCAAAATTAAATTTCAGCATGCTAAAATTCACGAATCAGGCAGAATTCGTATGTGCTAAAACCGAGCTACGGTCGATCTGATAACCATCTGTTGGCCGTTCCTCCGGCCTTCCGTCGTCTATTACGACACCTTTAGAATCACCGTAGTCGCGTTTTACCAATAAAACAGCCATGAGATCGAGTTGGCGTACTGTTTTCCGCATCCATGGTCGAGCCGACACGGAATAACCGACGAACCGGGCTTCGGAACCTTCCCTTCTATGACCTCCGTAACCGCCTGGCGTCAATGGGTCGGCCTCCCACTCGTCTCTCTCTCTCTCTCTCTCTCTCTCTCTCCTCTCTCTTCTCTCTCAAGCCCTTATGGAGGAGATGGAATGGAAAAATGGCAAGAAGACGGAGAAAAGGCTAGAGGGGGGGCCTAGCCATTTATAGAAGTTCCGGCCGAGCCCTCCCATTCACGGGCCAGGCCGGATTCGGCCCACACTAACCAGGCCCATATCGGCCCATTAAGAAAACTGAAAGCCTTTCTTTATTAAACAAATACCGTATACGATAAATTAATACGGTATAACGGTCAATTCAATTCCAATTAAGGCGAGCCCATATTAGGAAAACTCTAAACTCTAACAGTCTCATCTCATTTAAGTCTCTTTTAGTTCCTCCTATGATAAATTCTAAATCCCTTGTGAGCTTCTTTGGATTTCTGTGAAGTAGATATTTTAATGACTTGTTCCTAATAATCATACACCAATTTGTGCTTTTCATGAATATAACCTGTTTCCTCTGCTTCGGTTGCTGCAGCAGAACATATCCTCATCGTTCACCACTCTTGTAAGAGGAGACAATGAATGGGTTGTCATTCTGCACCAAGGACGTAGATACAGTTTCGGGTACGTTCTATGACCAGGAAGCCAAGCAGTGATGGAGAACCTTAGCGTCTCCTTACTTGATGCAGATGATAGGGACAGTGAACCGTTGGATGCCGCTCGCAGTCTACTGGGAAAAACTAGGGATGCATTTTTGGATGGGCCATAGGCCTTCGCCTACCTTTCACCCTGTTGGAGTGCATAAGATGTGCTCTTGCAGGCATGCACGCGACATCCCCCTTGTGCGTGATGCCGCGTATATCCAGATTTCATATGACTAAGGATGTCAATTTGCAAGACGAAGTGCCTTCAAGGAGTTTTACACTAGATTGAGTGACCAAGATTTCCATCTTATATACAATCAGTCTTGGTACGAAAATCACTTCCTCTACCTATGGATTTCTGATGTTGCTATGCTCGCTCCTTTTCTGTGTTGGCTCACCAACAATAACTTACCTCGAAGTTTGCACATTCCTCATAGATCGGCCTTTTTCTTTGCGCCTATCCATTTTCTGTCTTGGGTTGTCACTAATGGAGATTTTGTTAGGTTCATCATGCGCACAATTCAAAGAAAGCGGTTTACAATTAGAGAACTCAAATCTTGAATTTTGTTTTGTGACGAACATCACTTTGAATTTCTTCCCTCCAGTTGCCGGTACATAATGTTTTCCATAAGTCGTGTGATCTAGCATTTACGTCAGACTTTCTTGCCTTCGGATGCCTTCCAAAATTTAATTTTGGCATGATTCCAAGTTACAAATATGCCCAATCAAGCTTATGGGCTGGTGACCAAGAATAATAATCTAACTAGAATAATAACTCTCTTGAAAATTTTTAAATAAGGGCTTGAGGTATATTCATATTTTCAAATAAGGTCCGAAGTGGATCTTGTTTAAAATAATAACTTAAAATTGCCAAATCGTCTCATATAAGGGTTTTTTTTTGTCAAAATCTCATATAAGGGTTTGAAGTGCACTTTGTTTCAAATAATGGCTTGAAATAGTCATATTTGTCTTAAAAAAGGGCCTACTTTGCCTATCAAAGGCCATTTTTGTCCTTTATTTTTAATATAATTTTCCTTTTTTACTTTATTTTTTCCTTTTTCTATTTTTTTCTTTTCCCTTTCCTCATCTCTTCGCCAACCATCATCGGGCCTTCTCAATAGTCGGCGATCTCCCTTCCCGACCTTATGAGGTTGCCAACAAAGTCTAGTGATGGCTAGGGGAGGGAAGAGGGAAAACGAAAAGAAAAAGGAATATAAGAAAAGAAAAGTTAATTTTTAAAAAAAATCACATTTACAATTGGTTTGACTAACATACCCCTTCTCCGACAATCGGAATAATCAAATGCTCACCGGCCTGCCAAAAGTCCTTATTTAAGGCATCTTGATAACTTCATGACCTTATTCGAGATGATTGTGACACTATGCCCTTATTTAAATCAAGGTCCATTTCAAACCTTGATTTAATGTTAGTTAAAATTTTCCCTACCCCTCACATGGACATTGGACTAAATTTTTTTAACAATCACAAGACTATCGTTTTTGTTGTTACACTAAAAATATGTATAATGACTAGTCTAGTCATTTTCTAATTTTTTCAACATTTAGGGTACTCTATATGAATATCAATTACCAAAATACATTTTTGAAGTTAGGCTTAGACAATCTTGTTTACGTATAACATAAACCAAGCTGTCATCCAGTAGCTTAACTTTTTTTAAAATAGTTAGTAATGGTCCCATCAATTTTGTAACTTTGATTTTGATTGATACAATGAGTTTGCTCTTAAGTGAAAATCACAAGAAAATTAACAGGTGTGAAAACCAACTTATTAGATTGTTGGGCCTTCGTTCGATCCATTACTCTAGAGACTCTAATAGCGTGGCTGGTTGGATCATTAATATCCTAATTTGAAATTCCCTTCCTCGCAACTAGGGGCTAGTTTGGTAACATTTATGTTCCAAAAAAGTGATTTCTGATTAAAATCAATTTTTTTTTATTCGTTTCCATATATGAGTTTTAGAAAATCAGAATACATTTAGTAACTACATAAAATTTTTGTTCCAGAAATAGAAAAGCGTTTGGTAATGCACAAAATTTCTATTTTGGGAAATAATTTATCTTTCCAATTTGTCATTTAAATCAAATAATTACATAATCACATTTGATGACTTTTCTCAAACTCCATAGTTACGATCCTCACATACCACGATATCATTTTGGCCAAAATAGGGATGCTTTAGATGTGGATGGTCACTAATGCAGCATGGTACTTTGGCAACAAATTAGGCAGAGTTTAAGAAAAATGGGAAGGCAAAATCACCAAAAATAGGATTGGCCGGTTGAATAGACCAATTTCCTACTTTTTGAGATTTTTTGGGAATTTTCTAAACGATTTGCACATAAGGGGTAAAATCATCATTTGAAAGAAATCAAAAATAAAAAATCATCAAAAATAGGATTGGTTAGTTGAAATGACCTATCCCTTAATTTTTTAGATTTTTTTTGGAATTTTTTTTTTTTTTTTTGGATTTTTTTTTTTTTGGAATTTTTTCTTTTTTTCAATTTTTTGGATTTTTTAATCATTTTATTTTTTATTTTTTATTAATTTCCAAATTTTTTTATTTTACAACAAAATTATCCAGACCGGGTCAGGTTGACTCGGCCCATCCCTCACAGACACCCGATAAAAGTGAAAGAAGACTAACGTTGCCTTTTTATTCTCAAAAGTATTCTTTCTTTTTTTTGAGAAATAACTTTTTTTGTTTCTCAAAATTGGTCCAAAAGTGTTTTCGGGAGTAGAATCAAAATAAGAATCATTTACATTACCAAACATGTTTCTAACCCTTTTTTGTTCTGGAGAATAGAAACAAAAAGACAGAAACGTTACCAAATAGACCCTAGGTGTCTAATCCCCTATAGACCATTAGGAATCTTTTGTGTTTGGAGGACTATCTCATGTACTCATTTGTTAATATTGGATGAAATTTAAAGAGTGTTTATCGGGGAAAAAAACCCTCAAATTTAGTGCGTAAATTATTAAATCCATACATCAGGTCATTTATTCGTAATTAACATAACCCGTGTTCACTTGTAATATGTGATATTGAACCCCATGCCACGCTTAGTAACAAACTTGAAAATAAATATCACACCTCAAAATTTGGCACCTCCAACATTATTTTCAAAATAAGGTCTAAGATGGACAAGATATACTTTTTTTTTGTTGAAATAGAAATATATGTAAAATTGGGCTTTATTATCTCAAAGAAAATAGTAGGGTGATATTATTTTGCCAATTTTTTGCATCTATTGATTGAAGATCAAAATACGGCATTGTCAAGGAAGGAAAGTTAAGACCTAATTAGCTCTTTAATGAGGGATTTAATTAAGGGTTGTCACCATTTTAGAGAGAGAGAGAGAGAGAGAGATTTTTTAATGAGAAAAGTAGGTATAGTCACATATCATGTGTCTCATAGACCGTGGCACACCCATTAATTTGTTTTTATTAGTTCGTTGTATGTTTGGTTCAAACTTGTCACGCCCCGGACCTGTCGGACGCGCAACATCCATTCACATGCCAATTCGCTCATCGCCTAGCCAACTTTAGCGACGGCCCAGGTCTCGTCACGACCAAACGATGGCTATCTAAAGCGACAGTGAAAAGCGCACAATCCCCTGACAGACACACATGCATGATAGAGAGATAGAGAGATAACAACGCAACAAAAACTAAACATTTACATTGTATTAGTAACAACATTTATATACAACCCTGAAAAGATAATACAAGGCCTCCTACTCCGGTAAATGGTCTCGTCGGTCTCTATCTTAACAGGTATCCCGAACCGAACAAAATGGGAACTCATCTCAGGACCTGGGATCTGAAATGGCGATCAGCCAAAAATATATAAGTCGAAACTCAACGAGCACATGCCTAGACTCAATTTAGAATGAAGCATATGTCTCGGGCCAAAACGTAAACAATTACATGCATATGGTGACTTCAGACCACACAGATGCAAATGCAGTATGCTCAACGATTTGCTTGGGGTCCCCGGTAGCTCAATAGCATTCCCAGACTGAACCCCACCTGTGGCTCAATAGCACTTCTAGTCTCGACCACGTCATAAATGTCTCAGGTCTGTGCATCAACCCGTGTCTAATCACATTGAAGTTGGCATACTTGTCTCTCCAGCTACCCTGTGCCGGGCACATTTAGGCGCAAGTGCAAGACCGTGGCTTAAATAGCATTGCGATCGGTACCTCCTTATCTCTCTACTTTCCCAGTGGCACCCTAGACACTGCCGGGCCGTCCTACAATGTTCTACGCACTTCGCCAAACGCACATGTCTCATGCGAGTATGCAGATCAATGATGAGCATCACAAAGTCTTTAATTGACTCCACTTTTAAATACTCATGGAAATCAGCTTTACTACATTCAATTCCCAAGATTATTCACATGAGCATACAATTTATCTCAAAATATATCAAATATAATAACCAAGCATTTCATGTTGCAAAAAACTCGCATTTCTGGACCCGATTTCCACTCTAAGTCATCTAGGTTCAAGGGCAAATAATTCGGCACACATGGAAAATTCTAGAGTCCACAAAAAAATTACCAATTTACTCCTATAGCTAGCAGCGAATTATCGACATTCTACGTTCAAGAAATTTAATATTTTTCATCATAAAATTTTCCCTACCAGTCCCTAGCATACCCAATATTCTAAGTCAAGTTTAGAAATGTGCTCACCTAAAAATCCGAGTTTGAGCTCGGGAATGGTGGACGATCATGGCTCGGCTAAATAGCGAACTTGAGTGAGCGACAATGACGAGGCGGCTCGACCGAGCGACGACGAGATCGAGCCACGAACAACGACGAGCACGGGCCAACCAACGATGAGCTCAAGCCACAGTAGGATAGCTACAAGCTCGGATGATAGACGCGGTTAGGTTCACGCAGTGGCCGAGCGTGTGAACAAAACTTGAGCAGCAAAAATGCAGCAGCAACTCTCAGCCGTGGTACCCTAAGTAGCCAAGGCAAGAGGCAGTAGTGGACGCAGCTGCAGCGAGCAAAAGAAGAAAACTAGCAGAATAGGGTCATCTTTGATTCAAAACTGGGAATTCTCTAGGAGGTTTTTAGCTGATCCACTTTCAAAATATCAAAGCTTGAGGTCTTACGAGTATACAGGCGAAAACAGAGCTCGATTCGAGTACCGGACGACCCCAAACGAGTCGATTTCCTCCGGGCGTGCGTGCAGAAACACGAGAAACCAAGAGGATAGAGGGTAGCAACAGAAGTCCAAACGGCCGAATGAAAAGACACGAGTAGCAGCTTCAGCTGAGAAGACCAGGCTAATAGAGGAGCACGAAGAAGACTCCAGCAGCTGGTCAGCCGAGAAGAAATGGGGCAGCAGCAGCACGTAGGGGCTGGAGCAGCCACACGAGCAGAGAAGAAGCAGCTGGTGGTTGACCGAGAAAAAGAAAGGGACAGCAGCAGTAGCACTCTTCAACAGTCGAAGAAGTCCAGCCGAGGGGGAGAAGAGCAGACGCAGCAAGTTGCAGCAGCCATGGAACAAGTAACAGCCAAGAGAAATCAAATTGCCAAAAGAAAAACCAGCTTTAGTAAGTGTTACAGCAGTTGCCGAAGAAGAATGGAGAAGGAAAGTCCAGCTGCACCCCCCCTCCTTCTCACGTGAATAGTCAAGAGTGAGTGGCCCACTAATCATCACATTTTTCTTTCTTGCATGGGTGTCGCGACCCTAAGAATTTTTTCGATCGGGTGAACGGATTATCAGGTTAATTAAATTAATTAACCTAACGCGAACCCTCCCAAACCCTACCGAATCGCAACTTTGATTTTTTTATTTAAATGAATTTTAGAATTGGAGTCACCACTAATCATTTTTGGTAGGTTGATTAGATACCTAAGTAAATTAGCGGGAGGACTAAATTACTTCTACGAACCAGAGATTATGAGTTCGGGGACTTGGTTACACTAGTTAATTAAAACTAATGCCCTTTCGGTACCTTAATTTCATGGATATCCTAATTTGGCAACTCAAGCTTGGTTTATTCTTAAGACTCTAGTGAGGTGTTCTCTTTTTGTATTTTCACTTTTTAGATAGGATGCATGGGTGGTATTTTTTTATTTTCAAAGTGTTAAAAATTCCCTGAAGCCGAAAGAAGGAGTGTGTTAACGACTTCTGTGCAGTGTTACAGTCTACTCACTTTGGGGTCTGGTGATTCAAAAATTAAACGGCAGGAAGTCAACGACAGTAAATAAAGACCTCCAATGGATGGCTCAGCCTTGGCTTGACTCTCCCCTTTGGGGTTTAATGGTGCAGGAATTAAATTGCGAGAATTTAAATAATGGTAAGTAAAAACCTCCAATGGGCGGTCTAGCATTGGCTTGGCTCTTTCCTTTGGGGTTTGATGGTGCAGGAATTTAAATTGCAGTAAGTAAAAACCTCCAATGGGCGGCCTAGCATTGGCTTGGCTCTTCCCTTTGGGATTTGATGGTGCAGGAATTTAAATTGCAGAAAATAAACGACCTCCAGTGGATGCGCTTTGCCTCTCCATTCTGGGGTTTTAGTTCTTTAAAATAAAATACAACAAATTGTTTCAACAATTTGAACTAAAATCCATTGACGGGTCGGCTGCAAATTTGATGGGCATCTTGGAATTTGTTTGGGCCCACTTTGCACCTCCATGGAATTTATCGTTGATACGGAGTTGTCCCCTTTTTTTTTTACCTGCCATAAAATATAGGGAAAAGGGAGATGGAGAAAGCATATACAATTTATGCTAATTTGCGACTAAAACCACAAATAAATGAATAAATAAAAACACTTAGCTCGAATTTGCTTGCTCGTTGACGAGGATGAACTCTTGATTTATGTTGATCGAAGAAGAAATTTGTGATGATAACCCCTAGCTTTAAACTCCCATCATCTTCAAAATTTTCTCTCTCTTTTGGTATTTTCTTTCTCTCAAATTTTTCTTCAATCTCCCAAAACCCTCTCAAACATCCAAAATTTTCTCTCCCAAAAAATCCTCCTTCCCAAACTCATTTCTTCTTCCTTTTATAGCCTACTCATCCATCTCCCATTCTAATTTTTCTACTAACTCTATCTCCCATTCTAATTCCTCCACTAACTCTTCTTCATTTTCATCTTCCTTTCTCTATCTCCATCTCACATTCTAATCTCTCCACTAACTCTTCTTCATCTTCAGATTCTCTTCTCCATATTTATCTCCCATTCTAATATCTCCACTAACTCTTCTTCATCTCAATCTTCCCTTCTCTATTCTTATCTTATTTTCTCCATCCATTCTTCTCCATCTTCTTTTCTCCATCTTCCCTTCTCTATTCTTATCTTATTTTCTCCATCTATTCTTCTCCATCTTCTCTTCTCCATGTCCTCTTCTCCATCTTCCCTTCTCTATTCTAATTTCTTCACTAACTCTTCTTTTTGTTATTTGCAAAATAATCCTTCAAGAGTTAGGTATTTGCACTCTAGTCCCTGAATTTTAAGTATTTACAATTTAGTCCCTGAAAAAAATATTACTTTTAGTCCAAATCTCCTCACAATTTTTGACACACCTCCCCTATACTTAGTCAAAATTCACTGCATGTCAAATTTAAGCTCATTTCTTGCCGCTGAAAATAATGCAGAATTTTATTAAAGCCCTTTTCCAAAATTGAGTCATTCTGGGTATAATTAGGCCAAAATGAAAATTTGAAATATTAGAGAACAATGTCACAACTCCTAAAAGTGAAAAAATGAAAATAAATTAACTCAAATTGAATTTTTTTAGGCCCGATTCGAGATTATGCTCTTGAAGGAATACACGACCCTGAATTGGATTTTTTAAATTTGCGATGGCCAAGATGAAAAGGGATTTAAAAGAAAAATGTTGACTATTTTTATGTATTTTTGTGGCCTCAAATGCTATTATTTATTAAATATTTTCCTAATTTCTAAAATATATATTTAAAAAAATACAAAAAATAAGAAAAATTATTTTTTGCTCAAAATGGTTGCCTAAGCTTGGCCAAAGCTTCCAAAGTTGATTTTGCAATTTTCTCATTTTTTCTTGATTTTTTTATGAATTTTCGAAAATAAAAATATCGAAAAATACTGAAAATATGAAAAATTATTTTTTGGTCAAAATTGGTTCTCTAGGCTTGGACAAGGTCCCCAAAGTTGATTTTTTAATTTTATGAATTTTTATGGATTTTTTTATTAATTTTAAAAAAGAAAAGATGATTAAAAATCAGGTGTCAACAGCTGCCCCTCTTTGAAAGGAAGCTCGGTAGAGGTTCATTTCAAAGACGAGATGACACCTGAATCCTAATCGACTCAACACAAGGAAATAAAAAGAGTTGTGACACTTGATCTCCAATACCCTCCGTAGCAAGTTCCGATCTAGACCCAGTTTGAGGAGGCTTTCATGCAGTAAGGGAGAGACAAAAATGAGAGTTTACCTGGCACTTACCTGCTCATTATATGGCGGCTGCCTGACATGAATGCTCTACCAAAAGTGGAATGAGAACCTAAGGATTCGTTATAAGAAAACCTTAGGGTGGCTAAACTTGAACCTGTATGGTAGGTCATCCCATGGTAGATTCCTAATGAAAGGATTCTACTGATTTAAAATTTGATTGAAATTTGGCCTGTATGGTAGGTCACCCCATGGTAGATTCCTAATGAAATGAATCTACTGATTGAAATTGATTGAAATTTGACCTGTATGGTAGGTCACCCCATGGAAATGCCTGTAAGAATGACTTTGGGTGCCTGTAAGAAGGACTTTTGTGTGCCTGTAGGAAGGACTTGGTGCCTGTAGGAAGGACTTTGGGTGCCTGTAAGAAGGACTTTTGTGTGCCTGTAGGAAGGACTTGGTGCCTGTAAGAAGGACTTTGGGTGCCTGTACGAAGGACTTTTGTGTGCCTGTAGGAAGGACTTGGTGCCTGTAAGAAGGACTTTTGGTGTGCCTGTAGGAAGGAATTGTGGTGTGCCTGTAGGAAGGACATGGTGCCTGTAAGAAGGACTTTTGGTGTGCCTGTAGGAAGGACTTGGTGCTTGTAAGAAGGACTTTTGGTGTGCCTGTAGGAAGGACTTGTGGTGTGCCTGTAGGAAGGACTTGGTGCCTGTAGGAAGGACTTTTGGTGTGCCTGTAGGAAGGACTTGTGGTGTGCTTGTAGGAAGGACTTGGTGCCTGTAAGAAGGACTTTGGTGCCTGTAAGAAAGACTTTGGGTGCCTGTAGGAAGGATTTTGGTTGCCTGTAAGAAGGACTTTTTTGTTGCCTGTAGGAACGACTTTTGTGTTGCCTGTAGGAAGGACTTTGGGTTGCCTGTAAGAAGGACTTTGGTTGCCTATAAGAAGGACTTTTGTGTTGCCTGTAAGAAGGACTTTGGTTGCCTGTAAGAAGGACTTTTGTGTTGCCTGTAAGAAGGACTTTGGTTGCCTGTAAGAAGGACTTTGTGTTGCCTGTAGGAAGGACTTTGGGTTGCCTGTAAGAAGGACTTTGGTTGCCTGTAAGAAGGACTTTTGTGTTGCCTGTAAGAAGGACTTTGGGTTGCCTGTAAGAAGGACTTTGGTTTGCCTGTAGGAAGGACTTTAGGTGCCTATAAGAAGGACTTTTGGTGTGCCTGTAGGAAGGACTTGGTGCCTGTAAGAAGGACTTGCTGTGCCGAAGGGTGCCATTCTGGGATTTAGAGAGATCTGAAATCCTGTAGAAGCTCAAACCCGATTTAACTTACCATGAAGGGTGCCATTCTGGGATCTGGGGAGACTAGGAATCCTGCAGAAGCTGAAACCCAATTTAACTTACCTTTGAAGGGTGCCATTCTGGGATTTGGGGAGACCTGAAATCCTGCAGAAGCTCAAACCCGATTTAACTTACCATGAATGGTGCCATTCTGGGATCTGGGGAGACCAGGAATCCTGCAGAAGCTCAAACCCGGGTTATATTCTCTTGTCGCTTTAGGACTGAGCTAAAGAGGCAAAGATCGAGAACACGAGAGTGGATCGATCGTGAACTAATAAAGGTCTCATGAGAATATGTCGTTCATGAGCTGAAAGGGATCAGAAAACTTACTTGGGTCTTCTGAATTAATGATCAAGGCATAGACAGGCTGACTGTGTCATGCCTATTTGTTCACTGAATGACAGTATGTGCCGCGCTGGATTCGAGCACCCTGACAATTGTCATAATTCATTTCTTGAAAGGTCAGGTTGAGGATGTACTTACCTGAGAATTTGGAAGAAATACATGGTAGTTTTCGACAACTAGCTATTCATTCATTGATCGCCGAATAGATTTCGAGACCTCAAAAGTAACTCGAACATCGGAACGGTGTCACCTGTCAAGCAATATCAGAGGTAACATGTGCAAACATTTTCATCAATGAATTCACTGGTTAGAAGCAGTCTGTGTGCTAACTTATGATGCAGTCAATCACAAGGTGGATCATGCACAACTATTCTGTCAAGTTTGCATTACCAATTCTATTCAAGGAGTTTATCACAATATGAACACCTCGAATGTGATCTGAATGGGGGACTTCAGTCCGAAAGGGCTTTCTCTCACTCTCGAAAAAGGCTGTCTATCCTGATTGCATGATTGAAAAAGATATCACTCAATTCACCATCGTCGCATTCAACAAGGGTTTGAGTAATCTCGTAATTGATACGATCAAGCCGATCTGGAGGTCTAATTAGGACCTTAATGCAGGCTGGGTCATAGGCTTACCAAAGGGGACTCTTTGAGTCAAGGCCATTGATAAAAGGTCTTCATCATATGCTCCGGGTTTTCAGTCAAGAACCCTGCAAAAATGAGAGAGAAATAGTCTTGCTCGTACCTTTTCGAGCGATGCTTAAAATCTTTCAACTCTACGTTAATTCAAGCGCCTAAATCAGAAAAGACTTTCATGGGTTGTAACGTAGGTTGGGATTGGGACGAAGGAAGTTTATTTTGGCCCAAAGATATATGAGGTGGGTTTGACATTGGTGATCATGCATCATTATCACCAGTTTCGACCCTCAGAATAGTCCTCAAGAATACCATCGTTGTATGAGGATGGTGTCTACTTTTGCTGGTGTCGTTATCGCTCTCGGATAGTGTAAATATCACTGTGCATTTTGCAATCCGACTCCTCAAAGAATTTTCTCTCGTAGTCCGATCCCATTGGGGATTTACCGAAGGAGACCATTATTTTCCATTGAGTTTTCAAAGGCATTCAAAATTGAACATCGATTTGAATGGCATTGGCTTTGCTTTTGATTGGCGCTTTGCTTTTTCATGCCCTAGGGACTGGCTTTTCCTCTTTTGCCCGCCTTTTGCCTTTGTGTCTTTTCTGTTCAGTTTTCTAAAGATCGTGCCTATACACATGCATGTCAAGATTTAGTGCTCTTGAAGAGTTGACTCGGGGACTCTATGTAGACCCGCTTCTCCTGAGCTCTCCTGCTTTGAGGTGACGTCATCTCCATTTCAGAATGAGCAATGATCACCGACGGGGTTTTAAGAAACGAATGTGCAGGCTCAATTGGGCTATGCAAAGGATATGAGTGTATCGGATAGAGAAACGAATACTTTTCATCTTCTTAAGGCACTTGAGTTATCGTACGAGGCTGAAAGGCAAGAAACACTCGAAAATTGATGTTAGTCCGAGCAAGAAAATTTCTAACCATTTACCTCATGCTATTGTTGGGGCTACTTCCATTTGGCCCCGACGTGGGGTGGTTCTTGACTGGGTCATGAAATAAACCTTCGCTCAAATGAGTTGTCAAGGGTCACCTGTAGTGTGTAGATAATGAAATGACCGCCTCCTTCCTTCGGCAATCGTACATTTTGCGAGAAAATCCATTGCCTTGGGGAATACGGAACCTGTTTAGCGCCGACTCACTTGGTTCAAATATAGGACGTGTATGGAAATGGCTTGCCTTTCATCATCCCGTCATGCCCCATTCTACGCATTTGATGCATCATATGCAGTTTATGCTCCAAGTCAGAATTGGCAAATTAAACATGCAGAGAGTCATGCATGAATTATGACATATGTAAACGCAATGCAGATGTGGCAATTTTTAGCATCACACGTTCAAGTATGAAGGACTTGGATTGCCATGAACACGTGGGCGGATCAAATAAATTGGAGAGTCAATCCTTGAGTCGAGAGTGGCTTGTCTCTGACTTTTGCCCCTGTACAATGAAAAGCATGGGTAAAGGGGTATTTGGGCTTGGTTTAATGGTGACCACCGTCATGGTCGTCGGTCGAATGCCCCAGTTCAATTTGGAGTTGCCATCAATTTGCCCCAGTTTCATCAGACTGGATTTCTTCAGATGAACATAATTCTGCCGCTTGGTGTGGTCTTCTTCGACTGTTAAATGTTAGTATTAACAATTCCTGTCAAAAGAAAAGGAGATATGTTAGCCGATATTGGAAGGGATAATTGGAAACGATACTGGTTTACCCTTCATCTTGAATGTCTGCACGAGTCTCTTTATCAGGTTTGCTGAATTGATTTTCTCTCCAACTTTCGTGGGCCACTTCACCATTAGGGCCAAGGTTGTGGCAAAGTATTGGCCTTGATCTCGATAGTCAAGTATTCTCGCTTCTTTCTGTAAAAAGGAATTATGCAAAAATATTTTATTTATTCAGAATATTTACAACATTTTCCCACATCGGGGATCGAACTCGGAATGTTTCGGACCACTGTCATTCCCCATTCCATCCGGCCCATTAGACCGTACGCGTCCATGGAGGCTTTCTTTTAAGAGTTAATCCTTGAGATGACGCGTTGTCGTATTGGGAAAATTTACATCGCGATACTCTCCAAGGTAATTTACAACCCCTGCTGAGACGAAATAAAGTAATTCAGAATTCAAGACGACCAGTAGTAAATTGAAACGATACAAAACTACCATCTCCGAGGCTATTCGCGTCTTTTGCTCGTATTTTCTTTGTTTGAAGCCGTCCATTCGGTGATAATATCCGCGAATTGATTTGCCAAGAGGACTTCGCATTCAAGATAGCGGTGTTCTCGAGTCGATTTGCAGATTCCTGAGAATAAAAGGGTCCAATTTACAATTGAAGCAATTGGTGGTAAATTTGGAACGATACGGAATTACCCCTTTCAAGTCTGCGCGGATTTTTCGTCGCCATTAATTTTTCAAAGTTTGGTGTGGTAACGGATCCGAGCATTTAATGGGGGAAAGGGAAATGATTGCTTCTCGCTTTTGCATTAGTTCAGGACATTGATTAAAGTAAATAACATCCCCTGCCAGGAAATAACACTTATGCATTCATTCAGGATCCGCTCGGTTTCTTTTGTGGGTCTTCCAGTAATCAGCCAGTTTCGTTCCAAATCTAGTATGCACCGGTCATGTTGAAGGTCCGGCGATCACCAGCTTCGAAATACAGGCTCCATACGCACGTTACAGTCCCGGTGCTTCGTCAACATCGAATTGGTTGATCATGGCGGCGATCTCGGCGTCTATACCATCAGCTTGGTAGTGATACATACCCTCTTCCTCAGAAGGCATCAAAACTGGCTCCGTAGGACCGGTCCTCTCGTACACTCCTCCGACAAGGCTGGATCCTATCGAGAATTGATCTAGCTCACCTCTCAAATGAGCATTTTCGATCCTCATCTGCTGCCTTTCGTCGAGGGTAAGGGGGCTATTACAGTCGGGCAGGTGGCACTATCAAAAGCTTCCCTGTACATCTTGTTTTCTTCCAAAGTTTTTCATTTTCAGCTCGTAGAAGCTCGACTTCGCGTCGGTCATGTTGAGTCTTTGCCCGGGTTCGCCTATTTTGAAACCAGAACTTGATTTGCGCAGGTTCAAGCCCTAACTCTTGACTCAGTTGCATTTTCTGCTTGTTATCAGGGATAGGGTGTTCTGTGAAGAAATCTTCAAGCCTTTGAATCTGATCCTCAGTATGGCGTGACGACGCTTCTTTTGAACCTGGTTGCTGTTGCTATCCTTATTCTTGCGAAGATCTTGAACATCGTTGGCGGAAGGGCCAGGCTCTGTGGTCTGATTTCCAAACATGGCCTCGAACTCTTCGTCTTTATCTTCTTCGAAATCTTGGACGTCGTTGGCGAAAGGGCCAGGCTCCATAGCCTGAATTCCGAACATGGCCTCGAACTCTTCATCTCCCATATTCAGCAGGTAGTGATAACTCTCGAGTGTGTTGGGTTGAGACATTTTGGCTGGTTAATGGTCTCTCAAGGTTCGCTACTCTTTTCTTGTATTTCACTCTTTCCAAATTTTCCTGAGCGTTCGTGTATGCTTTGAAACTCTTTTCTGAACGTGAGCCAAGATCACCAGGAAGACGTCCGTTTTTAACATTTAGGCGTGGGTTTAGAGATCGTATTGATTTTCCCGAGAATTCTGTCTTTCTCAACCTTTTTCATCGTATCTCTCGCCCAGCTCGTCTTTTATTATCTTTTCATGGGGGGGCCTGTCGTTATCTCCACCGTCGATCTGTTGACGAGTTCTCCGATACAAACGAGTCGCATCTCCTTTTCTGCCGCAAATTTCTTTGTCTCCCACTCGCTTGTATTTTTCTTCTTTCTTTTTTGAAGCGATGGCGTCCCGTCAAACTTTTCCACAGAGACGTCAGCTTTGCTTGGCTCGAGGTTGTCGCCTGACTGGAATTCGAGCCAGCGGGGGTGTTGCCGACAGAGAATGGCAGATATGGAAATCTGGCCAATAAAAATTGCCCCTGTGAACTCAATATTTAACTTGACGTAGATTATCACCTTCGCATCCCGATCATCTACTTCACCTCTCTCCTCTTTTCTTTCGTATTCTGCTCGTTGGTCTTGATTCTCTCTTTGCTAATGGCCAATCTTCCTACATAAATCTTCCCGGCTGAAGTCACGTTCAAATGGGAAAGACTCTACTACCTTCTTGGCCGAGGCTATATCTACATAGCCACCATCCGAGCATCGAAGCTGAGATCCTCAATCTATTCAGGGAAGTAAATGCCTCTTCTGCCGAAGGCACCAACCTAGAGAGAGAATACCGAGTGTTCCCACACGTCTTCATCAACTTTCTGGAGGCCTGTCGGAACACTTGCGAAAAGATCACCTTAGGCCGTGTCGTAAAAGCTCGCTACCAGGATCGATCTGAACGCCTGGAGTTTGCGGAACACGCGGTTGCTCGGTACAAGAAGGCCGTCAAATCTGCTGATGAACGGGCCTCGCTGTTGATCCATGAGAGAGAGAAGCTGATAGAGCGCCTGGCTTTGAACCATACCTACTTCGAGCACGACTCGAGTGATATCGTGATGAAGTTCAGATGTGTGTGGCTGGAGGAGAGGCTCGATGATCTAACGGCGGATATAGCTTTCGAGAGGGACTTGATTGAGAACCTGAAATTCACCGTTGAGCATCACGAGGTTACCGCAGCTAGGCAAAAGGAGAAGTGTACCCGTCTGTTCTTCAAGCTTGCAGATCTGGAATCCCAGATCGCTCAGTGTAGGCAGAATATTAACTTCATGGAAAGTCAGTTAAACTCTTTTGTGATGCTTATTATGGCTCAGTTTGGCTTCACTTTTCCTCCCCAGTGAGTTGTTGTAAAACTCGTTGATGAATGGAATGAAAGGAAAGTTTCGCATGTTTGTATTTTAATTTCTCAGCCATCTCTTCTTCCGTATATCATGATAGATCAATCCAAGACACGGGAAATACCAAGGCTTAACATCCTTCCTGATGTTCTTGTTTGCTGCTGTAGACGATGATATCGAGGATATTAAAGAAGCTTTCCACAGCAGACCCCACTAACCATATCGAGACCTGTGAGCTAGTCACGTGAATTATAACAACTCGGTCAATGCGCCAATAAATGAATTAAGCCACCTGTTGCGTGCCCCTACTTTGCTCATGCTGTCTTTCGGCGTCCACTTGCTTGCGTCGGTTGCATGTAGCATCGAGAGAGATGCCTATGGGCCATACTCAATAATAAAGCACCGATCTTCCAAAGTCCTCCACGTGGTTCGAATCCGAGTAAACTAAAAGACAAGCTTTTGTTCGATTTAATCAGAAAAGCATTGCAAGGTTGAGTTAAATAACTTGCTTCATGGGTTCTGATTTCACCGTCTATTCTCGACGAAATGCAGGAACCCCTCTCAATACATTAGAAATGCCCCTATGTCTGATTTGTAGAAATTCATCATCGTATCAGAATACATAACCCATACATGCTCTCTGATTAACGCAATTCCGTCTCTGGGAGAACGGACTTCTTCACTTGCCCCCAGGATATTGGCTGAAGCATCGGCAATTTCCCGTCCTTTTGTATTTCAAGATTATCTCTCGTTTTGCTCCCGCTTGGGGTACCTGTGATTCCCTGCAAAAGTAAATGTCGTAATTAGTATGTGATTCAAGAAAGGTCGGTCCATGACTCCTATATTAGTTCAATTTTATTTTCCCATTTCTTGGAGAAATCAGAAAAAATTTCCTTAGAAAGACATGGGTTAATTTCTGAAAAATGATTTTCTTGCAGGTAAAATCCTTTGACATTTACCAAATTTTCCGAAGGAATTTTCCTCTTTTATCAAAATGAATTTTCAGGGGTAAACTTTTCAAGAAAATCTCATTTCTGTTGAAGTAGGAAATATGTGACAAAATTCATTATTGGTTGACAAAACTCCCAGCAGGGATTTTTCGCATTTATCTTTTTTCAGAAATGGGATACCCATTTAATTTTTATTTTCTTTTGAAAAATGACCATGATATTAAATTGAAAATTTGACCGACACCTAACATGGACCGACCAAAAATAAATACAAGGTAAGGTTAGAGAACTTACTTTTACCTTGAAAAATACCATGTAGGTCACATAGACATGCACATGAATCGTGAGTTTAAATCTTAACCTATCTACTCTAAAGGCTGACAAATTGAAGCGAAAGACTTACGGCAAGGCGACAATCTCGCGCACATAATCAAGATTAGCCGTGATCCCACGACGTAATCATGATTAGCCGGGCCTCCCAACTTCGGCTGCTCGAGCTAAAAATTAAAACCACCGCTTAGGTAATCTTACCAAGCCTGAGGCTAACTTTTAAAACTCATTTTTGAAAAGAGGTTCGGGATTGAATCTGAACTAACTTTCGACGTAATCTCACGCCGAACGTTAGAACCAAATCACAACACCATCCTAAAACTAGTGGCCCAGGTCCGGCCACAGGACGTGTGGTGTAGTGCTAAAACAATTAAACATGCACAACAATTAAATGCAAACACCGCTTCAATATTTCAAAAATTAAATAACAATTCTCACACGCCAAACCTGCAAAACAAAGGGTTAGCCAAACACTCCACCCCTTATAACTCCCATCTGCAATACCATTTAACACCTAAAGATTAGGATCCACCCAATTCAAACCAAATGGATTTTCACGAAATTTTCTGGCCTAAGTCCTCTAGGTTCTTAAATTTTTTAAAAATTAAGAACACGTCCCCAGCGGAGTCGCCAAGCTGTCGCGACCCTAAGAATTTTTTTCGATCGGGTGAACGGATTATCAGGTTAATTAAATTAACTAACCTAACGCGGACCCTCCCAAGCCCTACCGAATCGCAACTTTGGTTTTTTTATTTAAATGAATTTTAGAATTGGAGTCGCCACTAATCATTTTTGGTAGGTTGATTAGATACCTAAGTAAATTAGCGGGAGGACTAAATTACTTCTACGAACCAGAGATTATGAGTTCGGGGACTTGGTTACACTAGTTAATTAAAACTAATGCCCTTTCGGTACCTTAATTTCATGGATATCCTAATTTGGCAACTCAAGCTTGGTTTATTCCTAAGACTCTAGTGAGGTGTTCTCTTTTTGTATTTTCACTTTTTAGATAGGATGCATGGGTGGTATTTTTTTATTTTCAAAGTGTTAAAAATTCCCTGAAGCCGAAAGAAGGAGTGTGTTAACGACTTCTGTGCAGTGTTACAGTCTACTCACTTTGGGGTCTGGTGATTCAAAAATTAAACGGCAGGAAGTCAATGACAGTAAATAAAGACCTCCAATGGATGGCCCAGCCTTGGCTTGGCTCTCCCCTTTGGGTTTAATGGTGCAGGAATTAAATTGCGAGAATTTAAATAACGGTAAGTAAAAACCTCCAATGGGCGGCCTAGCATTGGCTTGGCTCTTCCCTTTGGGGTTTGATGGTGCAGGAATTTAAATTGCAGTAAGTAAAAACCTCCAATGGGCGGCCTAGCATTGGCTTGGCTCTTCCCTTTGGGATTTGATGGTGCAGGAATTTAAATTGCAGAAAATAAACGACCTCCAGTGGATGCGCTTTGCCTCTCCATTCTGGGGTTTTAGTTCTTTAAAATAAAATACAACAAATTGTTTCAACAATTTGAACTAAAATCCATTGACGGGTCGGCTGCAAATTTGATGGGCATCTTGGAATTTGTTTGGGCCCACTTTGCACCTCCATGGAATTTATCGTTGATACGGAGTTGTCCCTTTTTTTTTTACCTGCCATAAAATATGGGGAAAAGGGAGATGGAGAAAGTGTATACAATTTGTGCTAATTTGCGACTAAAACCACAAATAAATGAATAAATAAAAACACTTAGCTCGAATTTGCTTGCTCGTTGACGAGGATGAACTCTTGATTTATGTTGATCGAAGAAGAAATTTGTGATGATAACCCCTAGCTTTAAACTCCCATCATCTTCAAAATTTTCTCTCTCTCTTTTGGTATTTTCTTTCTCTCAAATTTTTCTTCAATCTCCCAAAACCCTCTCAAACATCCAAAATTTTCTCTCCCAAAAAATCCTCCCTCCCAAACTCACTTCTTCTTCCTTTTATAGCCTACTCATCCATCTCCCATTCTAATTTTTCCACTAACTCTATCTCCCATTCTAATTCCTCCACTAACTCTTCTTCATTTTCATCTTCCTTTCTCCATCTCCATCTCACATTCTAATCTCTCCACTAACTCTTCTTCATCTTCATCTTCCCTTCTCCATATTTATCTCCCATTCTAATCTCTCCACTAACTCTTCTTCATCTCCATCTTCCCTTCTCTATTCTTATCTTATTTTCTCCATCCATTCTTCTCCATCTTCTCTTCTCTATTCTTATCTTATTTTCTCCATCTATTCTTCTCCATCTTCTCTTCTCCATGTCCTCTTCTCCATCTTCCCTTCTCTATTCTAATTTCTCCACTAACTCTTCTTTTTGTTATTTGCAAAATAATCCTTCAAGAGTTAGGTATTTGCACTCTAGTCCCTGAATTTTAAGTATTTACAATTTAGTCCCTGAAAAAAATATTTCTTTAAGTCCAAATCTCCTCACAATTTTTGACACACCTCCCCTATACTTAGTCAAAATTCACTGCATGTCAAATTTAAGCTCATTTCTTGCCGCTGAAAATAATGCAGAATTTAATTAAAGCCCTTTTGCAAAATTGAGTCATTCTGGGTATAATTAGGCCAAAATGAACAATGTCACAACTCCTAAAAGTGAAAAAATGAAAATAAATTAACTCAAATTGAATTTTTTTAGGCCCGATTCGAGATTATGCTCGTGAAGGAATACACGACCCCGAATTGGATTTTTTAAATTTGCGATGGCCAACATGAAAAGGGATTTAAAAGAAAAATGTTGACTATTTTTATGTATTTTTGTGGCCTCAAATGCTATTATTTATTAATATTTTCCTAATTTCTAAAAAATATATTTAAAAAAATACAAAAAATAAGAAAAATTATTTTTTGCTCAAAAATGGTTGCCTAAGCTTGGCCAAAGCTTCCAAAGTTGATTTTGCAATTTTCTCATTTTTTCTTGATTTTTTTATGAATTTTCGAAAATAAAAATATCGAAAAATACTGAAAATATGAAAAATTATTTTTTGGTCAAAATTGGTTCTCTAGGCTTGGACAAGGTCCCCAAAGTTGATTTTTTAATTTTATGAATTTTTATGGATTTTTTTTTATTAATTTTAAAAAAGAAAAGATGATTAAAAATCAGGTGTCAACAGTCAGTGGCTAAATTTTCTGGAGAAACAGATATGATTTCGGAATCTCCTGTAGAATCTAAAGCAGACCCTTCTGACACTAATCCCACACAGCTGGCTGTTGAATCAATTCTAGTTAGAGTATCTACAAGAGAGTTCCTAAAAATTTTGGTGAGAACTTTGTTACTTACCATCTAGAGGATGATCCATTTTCTTATCACGAAGCAATGAGATCCAGGGAATCCCTATTGTTGGTAGAAGCCATAGATGATGAAATGAGCTCTTTGTTGCAGAACCACACTTGGCAGCTAGTCAATTTGCCAAATGGGTAAGGCTATAGGCTGTAAGTGGATATTGAAAAAGAAACTTAATAGTGATGGATCAATAGCTAGATATAAAGCACGTTTAGTAGCTAAAGGCTATAAAAAAACAGAGTGGAATAGACTATTTTGATGTATATTCACTTGTGTGTCATCTATAAACTATAAGAATTCTTTTTGCTTTGACGTCTATTGAATACTTTGCAGTACATCAAATGGATATAAAGATAACTTTCCTTAATAGAGAGTTAAATGAGGAAATCTACATGGAACATCCGGAAGGGTATGTCATGAAAGGTCTTGAGGACAAAGTTTGTAAATTGAATAAATCCTTGTATGGTCTTAAACAAGCATCTAAAATATAGCATCTTAAATTTGACAAAGTGGTAAAGAGTTGTGGCTTTCAATTTAGTTATTCAGATAAATGCATTTACCATCGTTCTATATATATAAAAAAAAAGTCATCATTTGCATGTATGTTGATGATATGTTAATTCTTAGCTCCGATCATTTTGTAGTGAGTGACGTGAAAGCTATTTTAGTTAAAGAATTTGACATGAAAGATCTTGGTATTGCTAATACTTTTCTTGGTATGAAAGTAAGCTTTGAAAGGCAAACCATTTCCCTTAGCCAAACTCATTATGTTGAGCAGCTACTTTCTACCTGGGGATACAGTAAATGTAAATCAAGTGAGATACCATGTGATTATAATAAAAGATTGAGTCCTAATAAAGGGACCAATGTGAATCAATTAAAGTACTCAAAACTGATCGGTAGTCTCATGTATGCTATGAGTTGCACTAGACCCAACATCGCTTTTACAATTGGCATGTTGAGTCGTTTCACTAGTAATCCCAGTAAAGAACATTGGGATGTTCTCCGTAGCTGATGAAATACCTTTAAAGGTACGAAAGATTATTGTTCTATGCTATTCTGGTTATCATCCAACTCGGGTGGAGATGGATCTTCTGATGCCTCATGGGATGCTTAGAAGTTGAAAATAGTAAGTCCACAAGTGGATATGTATTCACTTTAGGTGGAGCTGCTATTACTTGAACATCCAAAAGACAGACTTCCCTTGCCTTGTCGTTTAGGAATCGGAACTTTTTGCTGTTAGCCTCCACGGTGGCGAAGAGGCAGAATGGATAAAGAATTTGATTTTGGATATTCCCTTTGTACTCGGCTATAGTTAAATTCTTGTAAGCCCTATTCTATTGATAATCAAGCAGCTGTCCCAAGTCGTCAAGATGCTCTCTTTAATTCAAGACAGAAGACATGTGAGACTGAGACATGCGTTGTTGAATTATCTGAGAGAATAAGGAGTTATCACTTGATCGATATGAGATCGAAGGATAATATAGCCGATACTCTCACAAAAGATAGATGCCTAAAGATCGATTATTCAAAACAGTGGAGAGAAATGAGGTTAAAGACCATGTATACTATAGTCTTAATTACCATTAAACTTTACCTTCTAATTGTATTCTTGAATTATCGAACATTTCCTTTGTTGATCAAGCACAGTTTAATATGTTTTTATCGATGTTCATGGTTGTTTGACTTAATTTGGAAAAAGGTGAGTTGTCTCATTTCAAACTTGATGAAGATGACTTTAACCCTAATTCAAAATTTTAACTGAAAGTTTTGTGTCATTCCAAACTCGATTTACAAAGCTAACAGGGTCAACCCTAACATTTGGCCTTTGGAAAGTCATAGTTTTTCCCCACATGTCTGTTTCTGGTCAAGGAACGTCCCCAACACCCATAGGAAAGGGGAAAACGGGAAAAAGAACCTGCGTAATGCAGTGTCTCATCCCAAGGTCCTATTCATCTTCCTAAACATTTTTTATCACTTCGGATCCTGGGCTTTTTTAAGTGAAAATGGGTTAAAATTTTTTCTTTTTTACCGATTTGGGTTTTGCTGGTGAGGAAAATATGAAAGTGCGTCTTGTTCGGTAACCGGGGAGCCGAACAAGCCCTTGTTCGGCGGTCCTAACTCCGAACAAGAAAAAACCAGAAAAAATACCTATTAGTGCCGAACAGAAAAGTCGTGGGGAGAGTGGGGGTGAGAAAATTATAAAAAAGAAAAAAAAACACTAAAAAAATTCTAAAAAAATTTTCCATAAATCCCAAAAATTAGAAAATGATCATTTTAACGGGTCGGTCCTATTATTTGTGTAGTTTGTTTTTCCCTTTTAGGACATTTCGAAATGACGATTTTGCCCCTTATGGGCAAATTAATCTCGAAAAATTTCAATAGTTTTCCAAAAAAAACGAATCTATCCAAAATTTAGAAAATGAACATTTTAATTGGGCCAATCCTAACTTTTAAGGATTTTTCTCAATCTATCTTTTCAAAATGATGATTTTTCCCCTTATGAAAAAAAAAAAGTGTTCACGAAAAATAGTAGTAGTTTTAAATGGTCCAACATGGAAAGGTTTTTTTAAAATAAAATTTTGGCCAATTTCTCATATTTGTAGTCTACGAAAATTCTATTTTTTCTTATTTTTGGAATTATTCTTAATATGCAAAATAATATTAAACTTTATGACAAATTTCAAAAATTACTTTTCTTCCAAAATTGGATCCTCAGGCTTCGTTAAAGTTTTCTAAATATGATTTTTTGTCAATGCCTATAGATTCAATGATGTCCAACACCATAGTAAATTCATATTTATGATGTAAAAAAGTTCTCAGTAGATCAAATTATATAATAATACTAATTTTTAAGTGTCCTCCCGCTAACAACCATGCAAGCCGCTCTCGATATAAAAACTTGTTCGGCACCACAACGCGCCGAAAACACGCTCGTGTTCGGTACTTCATTGCCGAACAAGCCCCCATTTCGTAAAATATTATTTACGAAAACCCAAAATTTGTAAAAACTTAAATTTTTAAATCCATTTATGTTAAAAAGCACCCGACAATTTCTGGGTTTGTTCACCCCCTCTGAAAGTTGGCCCTGATGTCCACGTACCACCATTTCAGGTCTTTTATGGTAAGTTTCCTCTTGATATTGGTAGAAGTTTTGTTCAGGTGGTCAACGTCAAGTGTTTTGGTTTTTCAGAGCAAGACATGATTGATTCGTGAAAAAGGAAAAATGACAGG
>JAGVVM010007420.1:0-19144 GCA_019149425.1 Psidium friedrichsthalianum
TATTTGAGTGGCCTCCTGAGAAAACAGGTTTTGTATCCACTCTCACATAGAGATGTACTGATGTGTTCTATGTACATTCATGCTCTCCTGTTAGCGTGTGCACAGACATGCACACGGCGTTATATTACATAGAATTGCATGCTCATGTTGTTATGGTTGTCCTCAGATGAGTATATCCTACCAAAGATTGCAGAGAGGGATTTAAGGAGGTTTGCCAAATTGCGGTCGACATCCTCAGGACTTGGGGTTGAGCTTCCATTATATAAAGTATGATTTTTCCCTTTGCAATAATGCATGCTTCTTAATTTTCCCCATTTTGTATGGTAATAAACTTATTAATTCAACAGGACCTTATTTGTTGAATCATTGAGAATATTCTCCATTTTCATTTCAAGAAATAAGTACTTTCAAATTACAGATTCCTGCCAAATGTCCTGTGTCTGGAATCATCAAGCAGAGGAAACTTCTCGGTGTAGAATGTTTTGAGGTCTCATGGGAGCACTTGGATGGACTTGCAACTAGCATCGTGCCTGCTGATCTTTTGGAAAGGTGAGGGATTTCATGCTGCTTTGTGCATCTACTATACATAATTATGGTAGCGGATGACATATTGAATGCTGGATCACAAAAACTTATGGTTTTTCTATCTTCTTGTCTGTGTTGCGCTTATGTTTTTTAACCAACTCTTTCTCACATTTACTCTAATTCTCGTCCCCTTTTATTTTTAAATTTTCATTCGTCCTATAGTGCTTGTCCTGAAAAGATACTGGAGTTCAAGGAGAAAATAGCTCTGCAGAAAAAACAGAAGTGTCATAAGCCAAGACAGAGAAAATTGAAGAGTGAGTCATCGCTTGCAGAGCTTGATCGGAAACTCCAGCACCTGTTGCTCGAAATCAACTCTGAAAGTGGCAGCAATCATAAGGCTAATCCACTTTCTTCAAGAGCTGAAACATCAGAAAATGGGAGAGTTGCAGTTGCTGTTGATCTATTGGACGATGACTCATTTGTCGATCAAGAGCTGGACATCGAACACAGTTGTAACGCTTCAATGCCCTCTTCTTCGTCTAATACAAGTGTTGCAGAAAAGGAGGTCATCGATCTCTTAAGCCCTTCCCCACGGCATCCAACTGTTACTAAATTCAATCCTTTTGGTTGTCAGCATATTGATGTAATCAATTTAAGCGAGTCAGATGCTGAGGCGTCACCTGAACACGATAGGAAAGCGAGAGAACTACGCCAGTTCATAGCCAATGTTAGGAAATGACGCTCCTTGAGTTGCATAAATGAAAAACTTTCAGGTGCTTGTCTTAAAATTTAGGTTTGGACTGCACTAGTTACCTCCTGGAAGGCTCAAATCAAGCTTATACAATTGAACGACGAAAACCATATCCATCGATTGGATGCTTGCTTGGCAGTAATCACTGAAAGATCCAAGTCCTGAAACGCAAAGCGGGTTTGTTTTTATACCCTGTCGTGCGTGTAGCCATTGGAATGTCAAGCATGTCAGGCTTTCACAAGGAATAATCACAATGTCTTCTAATCGGATTTACGAGCTCCTTGACCGTGTGCAAACTTAAAGAAGACGAAAATCAGACGAAGTGCATAAATAAGCAAATCCCGAAGTGGATTTTAGGAAACGTTCGTTGGATCAAAGACCCTTATTGGATTTAGCGAATAAATTCCATCAAATGGATTAAGATTAATGCTATGCTTGAAGAGACCCCATTATGAATATCCAAGCAGCAGCGCAAGAGGCTACGCAGGATGTCAAAACTCGTCCTGCCAAAAGCTTACAAGGAGAGCTGATGCAATGCAATGCATGTGAATACTGAGTATATTCATGCAATGAAGAATACTGAAAATTCAACATAAGAGCAAAGCGTGAGCTAAACTGTTAAACTGTAACCTCTGAAGGTTGCGCAGAGTACATTGGCTGCTGTTCGAAATAGCACAAAGAAGTATACAAGCACTTATCTCGCATTTACTCGATATGTTTTTGATATAGCTTTACAGCACACTAAGCCTATGATGGACGTTGAGCCGTTGGCCAGTTTATTGGTTTCACAAGGCTCTCCGTGTCTGGAAATCTCTTGGATTTTCATGGACAGTTTCGAATGAGGAGCTAGAGTAAGGGTAGTCGGGATGACCAGGGAACTGCGCCAATGAACAAGGTGAGGAAGATGGAAACCAGTCTGAAAAACAGCTAGATGAACGGAGGGAACTTGTATCCCCACTATTTGAGAGGCTTCGAACACTAGATGGGGTGAATGTGAAGTCCTGATTCGGAGAAGGGAGATCAGACATCCCTTCACTCTTCTGAAAGGAAGCCTCGGGTTCCACCAGCTGGGATCCAGGTGGACCAGGCCAAGCCACCTGGGTTGCAACACACGGAGTAGAGCAGATTGAAGCTTCTACAAGCAGTGATTCTGGTGGAACAGGCCGAGTCGTGTCGTTTGTGATGCTTCCTGCACAGGAACCCTGAGGCTCCAAAATCAATGATCCTGGCAGACCTAGCCAAGCTGTCTGGCTCGCAACACTAGGAGAGACTGATTCATCAAGTTTTGCTTTTCCGACCACTTTTACGGTCAATATCTTCTTCCCCATCTTGAACCCATTTAGTTGTGATAAAGCTACGGCTGCATCAGTGGATTTTCAAATCGGATAAACCCATAACCTTTGCTGACTCCTGTGTTATGGTCCCTAATCAGTTTAGCTTCAACAAGCTTGCCATAAGGACAGAACAACCCTTTCAACTGATCATCATCTACCGTTGGAGGCAAGTGGCTGACATAGAGATTTCCATTGCTACTGGGTGTGTTGCAGGGAACATAAGTAGAAGCAGGTGGCTTGTCAGGGCAGGCATGTCCATGATTTGGATGCCTCTGCATGCCACACATAAAGCACGGACCTTTTGCCTCGGAATAAAAATTTTTCAAAGTAGAAGACTCCTTCAGTTGGGCTCGTTTATGATCATTCATTCCCGTGTCAACCGGAATCAGAAGCTTCTCAACCATTCCAGCTGCTGCATCTAGAGATTCTTGATTATCTGCCTCTATGTAGACGTGCAAGTCATCGTTTTCAGAGGCATGTTTACCCCGTGCGAAGGAGCCTGCGCCCCTCAAGGAAATCCTTGCTCTGGTTTCTGTCTCCATTCTGTTTTGAGTATTACCGCGAGGACCAAGAATATGACCAACAAAATTGTATCCTGGGTACTGCTTCACTGGCACATAAAGCTTCTTGAAGAGCTTGGAAGGCTTGTGGCTTGGAGGAGTCTTGAAAGTCGGGTGCATCTGGATCAATTTCGATATAATTCCTTGGCGTTTCCTAATGAGTTCCTCCCGAAGCCTTACTTCACTCGTGTTGACTCTAATACCAAGATCATTGTACACAGGTTCAGGAGAAGGGGATCGCTTTTCCACGGGTCGAATGTCATGAAGCACCGGCTTTTGCAATTCACTGTTGAGATCTGCAAGCTTTGCCTTCAGCTTAACTATTTCTGGGTCGGAGTTGGATTTCAGGACACTCTCTTTGGTGAAGTCAGGAAGCTGTAGGGGTCCTAACAATTTTATCTGAGTATCAAAGCTAGACCACCTAGTTTTTCTTCGTTTCTTGTCCCTATCATCTTCTACACTTTCTTCTTCATCCCCAACTTGCAGGTCCCCACTAGTCCGCCTGCGCTTTCCAGAACTTCCGCTACCATCTCGATTATCAGAATGGGGTACACCATCTGATGCCTTGGAGAGACCAGACTCACAATGATAATCCGAAGCAGCAGAACCTAATTCCAAATCAGATTTTGAATTTTCACCAGACCTGTGCTTCTTCTGCGATCGAACACCCAAATCATCTGTTGCATCAAAAGACCTCTTCTTTTGATTCAACAAATCTTCCTCCGATGAAACTGGGGTATAATCATCTCGTAAGCCCTCGTTGTCCATCAAGTTTCTCATGCCAACTCCTCAGACCCACGCCAGATTCAGGGTATACTATAATGCTTGGTGTAAAGACTCAATCTGATCTATTCAACAGAAAAAGAAACAAGGTTATATCTGAAAGAAAAGAAAAGAAAAAAAAACCATCAGCATAATCCATCCGTCGCTAAGGACGAGATATACAGCGAAAGAGTCGAGAATTATGAAAGAGAATTTGCATTGAATTCAATATACAGGATGAAGATGCAAAATGCGAAGAACTAGCCTGCCCCATCAAAGATCTCAAGATGATCATCAATCTACAGTTTCTGAAGCATTAGACCCAGCCCGCTCACAGTTCCTGTAGAATGGAAGGCATGGACGTCTCTTCTGGCCACCATCCATCCGAAAAACAGACAGACCGGCATTAATCCCGATCAAGACCATCAATTTAGCTGAAAATACAGTGTGTTATCGTAGAGCTTCTTCGCTCGAAACGACGCGCTCTGGCTGGTTCCTACTTCAAAATCACGCAAGAAAATGAACAAATACAAAAACAACGAAGGGAAAATTACAAACAAGAATCTTCATTTTCTCTTCCCATATCAATTAGCGTCATCGCATTTATCTAAAAACCTACAATTGCAATGCTCGCTTTCCACAAACAATTTCAAATCGCATGCAATTCACTAAATTGTGGTTCTATCTCTCAATTACTCCCACCCAAAAACCCATCACTCACCAAAGCTCTTTCCCCCTTTCGAGAGGCTTTGCTCAATCCGATACGCTCACCACCATGTCTTCCCTCTGCACCGCGTGTGCTGCCGTTGCCGCTCCAACTCAAGGCCAGATCGAGTGGCTATGGCCGAGCTCTGCTCTACTACAGAGCTTGCACGGCTCGCGAGCTCGAGGCTGACCTCGCATGGCCTTGGCAACCGCGGGCTCATGTGTCAAGCTCGCGTGGCGTCGCCGTCACGAGCCGTGAACGATCTCGACACAAGTAGGGAGAAGGGTGCGAGGAGAGTGGCGCAGGTGGCCGGCGAAGGGGGAAAAAGGCGGGAGGGGCGGTTTGAGCGTAGATTTTGAGTGTGCGCGAGGACAAATGAATCTTTTGTGCTGTGAGAAATTTAAGTTTTGAGGTAGGTTTTTGCAATCATCCAAAACAAAAAGAGACATTCCATTTTGATGTATTTCACTGCTCGGTTCTTCTTAATCATGATGCTTTCTATTTATCCTGAAAATGTGAAGAATCATTATGTTAGTTAATCTTTTCTAGCGTGCTTACTTAGTTCTCTTCATTCATCTGACTCTTACTGAAAACGAAACATTTTGTTCAAAATGAAAAAAGGATGCCTCGAAGGGAATAATTGAGTAAGATGCTCGAAGGGAATAATTATATGTAACTAGATCTCTTATGAACAGAAACATTACTAATCATAATTTTTTTTGCAGTTACCAAGCGTGTTTTTGTTTAAAAAATTGTTCCGAGAACAGAAACGTTACCATCCGCAGCCTAAATCTGATTTGTGAACTGATTACAATATAATAACTAATAAGGAGGATATTAAATGAAAGTTCTTCAGCCTTTTGCTTTGTCCTAAGAAAGTAGCGGCAGGTGAAGATGTTTCAAAGGGCATGCTCCATTCGGCACAAGAAAAAACAAGAACCTTCAGTTCGGTTGATCAATGGTTTATTGCTCAGCCTTCGAGTCAAGACTCATGACAATATCTGCTTCCTGAGTTGTTCTTTTTGCTGGGAAAGTTCCTTCACCAGATGTGTGAAAACAAAGAACATTGTAATCAAACACAGAACAGCATGTACATGTACAAAATTGCACCTGTCTGCACCAGAACATGTGCACCTCAGACACTGTGCACTAAATCATTTAAATAAACGAAGTCATCTGTGAGGATGCTTTGAGGAAAGCACAGGGTAACAAGGAACAAGAGTGCCTCCTTAACAAAATTTTACACATGTTAATCCTATTTACCAGAATCATGAACAGTTGAACCGGTTCATGTCTCATGTTTCTCCACAGGCATTGTCCTTAGTATGCTTACTGTACAGTCGAATCGAATCAATCTCATGGGACTTGGGTATCTGAGATCAAATTATGAGGATTCAGTGCCAACTGCTTTGCCAGAGTTCTAGCACGAATTAAGAACTGAAATTGTTTTGCCGCGTCCTCCTCTTCCAAAGTAGATCTTAGGTTTGAAAGGAATTCCTTGTAAACAGTATCCCAATACTCCAGACTTTGGAGAAAGCAGGGTCTTGATTTTTTCTTTTCTCTTTCTGCTTCTTGTTCAGCCATTGTCTGCATCAACCCATTTTCTGACCTATTACTCATGACAGCCTCGAGCTTTGAAGCCATTAGAGTGGCTCGATTTATACAAGAAGGTGGTATCTGCAGTGGACAAACGGTGAAAGTGCATCAGTTGCAAAAGATTGGAAGTTTGGTGCATGGGATGATTGAAACCAAAGTTCAGTGGTTAATAGGAAAGTCCAATTAAGTTTAGTAACCAGTAGTTCAATCTACCCAAGAGAATAATGAACAACTTATTATGGATGTGAATTTTAGTACTGAATTATAGATGACATGACCAGTATACGAAACACATGTAGGAATGTGCACTTGCATTGTAACATGAGAACATACACAGGAGAATTCACTATACCTGTGCAAGCTGAGCAACCTTGAATCCGAAGCTTCTTTCTGAAATACCACTCTTAAGTTTGTACAAGTAGGTAACATCCTCATAATCAGAACTTGATTCCGTTCTTGCATCTTTGCTTGATGTCAGATATGAAACATGATATGCTCCAATGGACCCCGGGAATTCATTTTGGATGTCGGCTATTTTCGGGTAGTGCGTGACAAAGAGGGTCATGCACCTTTTCTTCTCTAGAAGATGATGCAATGTGGCATAAGCAATAGCAACACCATCATGTGTACTAGTTCCTCTGCCCAACTCATCAATTATTACTAGTGAACGTGGACTGCAGTTACGGAGTATAAGAGAAGCCTCGCTCAATTCTTCGAGGAAGGTGCTCCTCCCTTTCTGATAGTATTCAGAAAGGGAGGAGCACCTTCCTCGAAGAATTGAGCGAGGCTTCTCTTATACTCCGTAACTGCAGTCCACGTTCACTAGTAATAATTGATGAGTTGGGCAGAGGAACTAGTACACATGATGGTGTTGCTATTGCTTATGCCACATTGCATCATCTTCTAGAGAAGAAAAGGTGCATGACCCTCTTTGTCACGCACTACCCGAAAATAGCCGACATCCAAAATGAATTCCCGGGTCCATTGGAGCATATCATGTTTCATATCTGACATCAAGCAAAGATGCAAGAACGGAATCAAGTTCTGATTATGAGGATGTTACCTACTTGTACAAACTTAAGAGTGGTATTTCAGAAAGAAGCTTCGGATTCAAGGTTGCTCAGCTTGCACAGGTATAGTGAATTCTCCTGTGTATGTTCTCATGTTACAATGCAAGTGCACATTCCTACATGTGTTTCGTATACTGGTCATGTCATCTATAATTCAGTACTAAAATTCACATCCATAATAAGTTGTTCATTATTCTCTTGGGTAGATTGAACTACTGGTTACTAAACTTAATTGGACTTTCCTATTAACCACTGAACTTTGGTTTCAATCATCCCATGCACCAAACTTCCAATCTTTTGCAACTGATGCACTTTCACCGTTTGTCCACTGCAGATACCACCTTCTTGTATAAATCGAGCCACTCTAATGGCTTCAAAGCTCGAGGCTGTCATGAGTAATAGGTCAGAAAATGGGTTGATGCAGACAATGGCTGAACAAGAAGCAGAAAGAGAAAAGAAAAAATCAAGACCCTGCTTTCTCCAAAGTCTGGAGTATTGGGATACTGTTTACAAGGAATTCCTTTCAAACCTAAGATCTACTTTGGAAGAGGAGGACGCGGCAAAACAATTTCAGTTCTTAATTCGTGCTAGAACTCTGGCAAAGCAGTTGGCACTGAATCCTCATAATTTGATCTCAGATACCCAAGTCCCATGAGATTGATTCGATTCGACTGTACAGTAAGCATACTAAGGACAATGCCTGTGGAGAAACATGAGACATGAACCGGTTCAACTGTTCATGATTCTGGTAAATAGGATTAACATGTGTAAAATTTTGTTAAGGAGGCACTCTTGTTCCTTGTTACCCTGTGCTTTCCTCAAAGCATCCTCACAGATGACTTCGTTTATTTAAATGATTTAGTGCACAGTGTCTGAGGTGCACATGTTCTGGTGCAGACAGGTGCAATTTTGTACATGTACATGCTGTTCTGTGTTTGATTACAATGTTCTTTGTTTTCACACATCTGGTGAAGGAACTTTCCCAGCAAAAAGAACAACTCAGGAAGCAGATATTGTCATGAGTCTTGACTCGAAGGCTGAGCAATAAACCATTGATCAACCGAACTGAAGGTTCTTGTTTTTTCTTGTGCCGAATGGAGCATGCCCTTTGAAACATCTTCACCTGCCGCTACTTTCTTAGGACAAAGCAAAAGGCTGAAGAACTTTCATTTAATATCCTCCTTATTAGTTATTATATTGTAATCAGTTCACAAATCAGATTTAGGCTGCGGATGGTAACGTTTCTGTTCTCGGAACAATTTTTTAAACAAAAACACGCTTGGTAACTGCAAAAAAAATTATGATTAGTAATGTTTCTGTTCATAAGAGATCTAGTTACATATAATTATTCCCTTCGAGCATCTTACTCAATTATTCCCTTCGAGGCATCCTTTTTTCATTTTGAACAAAATGTTTCGTTTTCAGTAAGAGTCAGATGAATGAAGAGAACTAAGTAAGCACGCTAGAAAAGATTAACTAACATAATGATTCTTCACATTTTCAGGATAAATAGAAAGCATCATGATTAAGAAGAACCGAGCAGTGAAATACATCAAAATGGAATGTCTCTTTTTGTTTTGGATGATTGCAAAAACCTACCTCAAAACTTAAATTTCTCACAGCACAAAAGATTCATTTGTCCTCGCGCACACTCAAAATCTACGCTCAAACCGCCCCTCCCGCCTTTTTCCCCCCTTCGCCGGCCACCTGCGCCACTCTCCTCGCACCCTTCTCCCTACTTGTGTCGAGATCGTTCACGGCTCGTGACGGCGACGCCACGCGAGCTTGACACATGAGCCCGCGGTTGCCAAGGCCATGCGAGGTCAGCCTCGAGCTCGCGAGCCGTGCAAGCTCTGTAGTAGAGCAGAGCTCGGCCATAGCCACTCGATCTGGCCTTGAGTTGGAGCGGCAACGGCAGCACACGCGGTGCAGAGGGAAGACATGGTGGTGAGCGTATCGGATTGAGCAAAGCCTCTCGAAAGGGGGAAAGAGCTTTGGTGAGTGATGGGTTTTTGGGTGGGAGTAATTTGAGAGATAGAACCACAATTTAGTGAATTGCATGCGATTTGAAATTGTTTGTGGAAAGCGAGCATTGCAATTGTAGGTTTTTAGATAAATGCGATGACGCTAATTGATATGGGAAGAGAAAATGAAGATTCTTGTTTGTAATTTTCCCTTCGTTGTTTTTGTATTTGTTCATTTTCTTGCGTGATTTTGAAGTAGGAACCAGCCAGAGCGCGTCGTTTCGAGCGAAGAAGCTCTACGATAACACACTGTATTTTCAGCTAAATTGATGGTCTTGATCGGGATTAATGCCGGTCTGTCTGTTTTTCGGATGGATGGTGGCCAGAAGAGACGTCCATGCCTTCCATTCTACAGGAACTGTGAGCGGGCTGGGTCTAATGCTTCAGAAACTGTAGATTGATGATCATCTTGAGATCTTTGATGGGGCAGGCTAGTTCTTCGCATTTTGCATCTTCATCCTGTATATTGAATTCAATGCAAATTCTCTTTCATAATTCTCGACTCTTTCGCTGTATATCTCGTCCTTAGCGACGGATGGATTATGCTGATGGTTTTTTTTTCTTTTCTTTTCTTTCAGATATAACCTTGTTTCTTTTTCTGTTGAATAGATCAGATTGAGTCTTTACACCAAGCATTATAGTATACCCTGAATCTGGCGTGGGTCTGAGGAGTTGGCATGAGAAACTTGATGGACAACGAGGGCTTACGAGATGATTATACCCCAGTTTCATCGGAGGAAGATTTGTTGAATCAAAAGAAGAGGTCTTTTGATGCAACAGATGATTTGGGTGTTCGATCGCAGAAGAAGCACAGGTCTGGTGAAAATTCAAAATCTGATTTGGAATTAGGTTCTGCTGCTTCGGATTATCATTGTGAGTCTGGTCTCTCCAAGGCATCAGATGGTGTACCCCATTCTGATAATCGAGATGGTAGCGGAAGTTCTGGAAAGCGCAGGCGGACTAGTGGGGACCTGCAAGTTGGGGATGAAGAAGAAAGTGTAGAAGATGATAGGGACAAGAAACGAAGAAAAACTAGGTGGTCTAGCTTTGATACTCAGATAAAATTGTTAGGACCCCTACAGCTTCCTGACTTCACCAAAGAGAGTGTCCTGAAATCCAACTCCGACCCAGAAATAGTTAAGCTGAAGGCAAAGCTTGCAGATCTCAACAGTGAATTGCAAAAGCCGGTGCTTCATGACATTCGACCCGTGGAAAAGCGATCCCCTTCTCCTGAACCTGTGTACAATGATCTTGGTATTAGAGTCAACACGAGTGAAGTAAGGCTTCGGGAGGAACTCATTAGGAAACGCCAAGGAATTATATCGAAATTGATCCAGATGCACCCGACTTTCAAGACTCCTCCAAGCCACAAGCCTTCCAAGCTCTTCAAGAAGCTTTATGTGCCAGTGAAGCAGTACCCAGGATACAATTTTGTTGGTCATATTCTTGGTCCTCGCGGTAATACTCAAAACAGAATGGAGACAGAAACCAGAGCAAGGATTTCCTTGAGGGGCGCAGGCTCCTTCGCACGGGGTAAACATGCCTCTGAAAACGATGACTTGCACGTCTACATAGAGGCAGATAATCAAGAATCTCTAGATGCAGCAGCTGGAATGGTTGAGAAGCTTCTGATTCCGGTTGACACGGGAATGAATGATCATAAACGAGCCCAACTGAAGGAGTCTTCTACTTTGAAAAATTTTTATTCCGAGGCAAAAGGTCCGTGCTTTATGTGTGGCATGCAGAGGCATCCAAATCATGGACATGCCTGCCCTGACAAGCCACCTGCTTCTACTTATGTTCCCTGCAACACACCCAGTAGCAATGGAAATCTCTATGTCAGCCACTTGCCTCCAACGGTAGATGATGATCAGTTGAAAGGGTTGTTCTGTCCTTATGGCAAGCTTGTTGAAGCTAAACTGATTAGGGACCATAACACAGGAGTCAGCAAAGGTTATGGGTTTATCCGATTTGAAAATCCCACTGATGCAGCCGTAGCTTTATCACAACTAAATGGGTTCAAGATGGGGAAGAAGATATTGACCGTAAAAGTGGTCGGAAAAGCAAACTTGATGAATCAGTCTCTCCTAGTGTTGCGAGCCAGACAGCTTGGCTAGGTCTGCCAGGATCATTGATTTTGGAGCCTCAGGGTTCCTGTGCAGGAAGCATCACAAACGACACGACTCGGCCTGTTCCACCAGAATCACTGCTTGTAGAAGCTTCAATCTGCTCTACTCCGTGTGTTGCAACCCAGGTGGCTTGGCCTGGTCCACCTGGATCCCAGCTGGTGGAACCCGAGGCTTCCTTTCAGAAGAGTGAAGGGATGTCTGATCTCCCTTCTCCGAATCAGGACTTCACATTCACCCCATCTAGTGTTCGAAGCCTCTCAAATAGTGGGGATACAAGTTCCCTCCGTTCATCTAGCTGTTTTTCAGACTGGTTTCCATCTTCCTCACCTTGTTCATTGGCGCAGTTCCCTGGTCATCCCGACTACCCTTACTCTAGCTCCTCATTCGAAACTGTCCATGAAAATCCAAGAGATTTCCAGACACCGGAGAGCCTTGTGAAACCAATAAACTGGCCAACGGCTCAACGTCCATCATAGGCTTAGTGTGCTGTAAAGCTATATCAAAAACATATCGAGTAAATGCGAGATAAGTGCTTGTATACTTCTTTGTGCTATTTCGAACAGCAGCCAATGTACTCTGCGCAACCTTCAGAGGTTACAGTTTAACAGTTTAGCTCACGCTTTGCTCTTATGTTGAATTTTCAGTATTCTTCATTGCATGAATATACTCAGTATTCACATGCATTTGCATTGCATCAGCTCTCCTTGTAAGCTTTTGGCAGGACGAGTTTTGACATCCTGCGTAGCCTCTTGCGCTGCTGCTTGGATATTCATAATGGGGTCTCTTCAAGCATAGCATTAATCTTAATCCATTTGATGGAATTTATTCGCTAAATCCAATAAGGGTCTTTGATCCAACGAACGTTTCCTAAAATCCACTTCGGGATTTGCTTATTTATGCACTTCGTCTGATTTTCGTCTTCTTTAAGTTTGCACACGGTCAAGGAGCTCGTAAATCCGATTAGAAGACATTGTGATTATTCCTTGTGAAAGCCTGACATGCTTGACATTCCAATGGCTACACGCACGACAGGGTATAAAAACAAACCCGCTTTGCGTTTCAGGACTTGGATCTTTCAGTGATTACTGCCAAGCAAGCATCCAATCGATGGATATGGTTTTCGTCGTTCAATTGTATAAGCTTGATTTGAGCCTTCCAGGAGGTAACTAGTGCAGTCCAAACCTAAATTTTAAGACAAGCACCTGAAAGTTTTTCATTTATGCAACTCAAGGAGCGTCATTTCCTAACATTGGCTATGAACTGGCGTAGTTCTCTCGCTTTCCTATCGTGTTCAGGTGACGCCTCAGCATCTGACTCGCTTAAATTGATTACATCAATATGCTGACAACCAAAAGGATTGAATTTAGTAACAGTTGGATGCCGTGGGGAGGGCTTAAGAGATCGATGACCTCCTTTTCTGCAACACTTGTATTAGACGAAGAAGAGGGCATTGAAGCGTTACAACTGTGTTCGATGTCCAGCTCTTGATCGACAAATGAGTCATCGTCCAATAGATCAACAGCAACTGCAACTCTCCCATTTTCTGATGTTTCAGCTCTTGAAGAAAGTGGATTAGCCTTATGATTGCTGCCACTTTCAGAGTTGATTTCGAGCAACAGGTGCTGGAGTTTCCGATCAAGCTCTGCAAGCGATGACTCACTCTTCAATTTTCTCTGTCTTGGCTTATGACACTTCTGTTTTTTCTGCAGAGCTATTTTCTCCTTGAACTCCAGTATCTTTTCAGGACAAGCACTATAGGACGAATGAAAATTTAAAAATAAAAGGGGACGAGAATTAGAGTAAATGTGAGAAAGAGTTGGTTAAAAAACATAAGCGCAACACAGACAAGAAGATAGAAAAACCATAAGTTTTTGTGATCCAGCATTCAATATGTCATCCGCTACCATAATTATGTATAGTAGATGCACAAAGCAGCATGAAATCCCTCACCTTTCCAAAAGATCAGCAGGCACGATGCTAGTTGCAAGTCCATCCAAGTGCTCCCATGAGACCTCAAAACATTCTACACCGAGAAGTTTCCTCTGCTTGATGATTCCAGACACAGGACATTTGGCAGGAATCTGTAATTTGAAAGTACTTATTTCTTGAAATGAAAATGGAGAATATTCTCAATGATTCAACAAATAAGGTCCTGTTGAATTAATAAGTTTATTACCATACAAAATGGGGAAAATTAAGAAGCATGCATTATTGCAAAGGGAAAAATCATACTTTATATAATGGAAGCTCAACCCCAAGTCCTGAGGATGTCGACCGCAATTTGGCAAACCTCCTTAAATCCCTCTCTGCAATCTTTGGTAGGATATACTCATCTGAGGACAACCATAACAACATGAGCATGCAATTCTATGTAATATAACGCCGTGTGCATGTCTGTGCACACGCTAACAGGAGAGCATGAATGTACATAGAACACATCAGTACATCTCTATGTGAGAGTGGATACAAAACCTGTTTTTCTCAGGAGGCCACTCAAATATCTCGGCACATACTTCTTAGAAATTTAGTACGTTGAAAAGGATGATTTGCAAGGACCCTACAAGATTGAACTAGTTAATTGCTATGATCATCGTCACACAAAAATTTGGAAGGAAAAAAATAAAGGCAAATCTAGTAGCTCAAACGTTTTGCATCTTTTCTCCCTTCTGCTCCATCAATTGAAAAAGAGTCGCTTTGGTTCATAATGTTTTAACTTTCAGCTAAAAGGTTTCACTCACTACAAGAGTCCCAATTAATGGTCATGTGAAAGACATGAAATGAATGATTAGGGGGCAACTCAGACCATTCAGTAGCGAACTTATAAACATTGTGATATGCTTAGCCAGTTTTGAAGTTTCAGACAAAACCTACAAACAGTCCACAAAAAAGAAGCAAAAAAGTCCAATAGAAGCTGAAAACATATTTCACCAGATCATGACAAACCTATCAGTCTATGGAACATGGATCAACAATAGTCCTGCCATCTCTTTGTATCCTTATTTGCTCAAGTCAAAATTAATCACAATAGTTTGATAGAGAGAAGGAAGAATAAAAAGCATGATCTACTCGTGAGAATAATTGTGCCACACTGGGAAGGATATTCCCTTGCAGCACCCATATCAGACATCCCTAACCACTGAAATCTTAAGTGCGGCCTGATTGCATCACAATATCATACAGTCTTTCTGTGAATCTTCGTGTTGGTGAAGCTACACGGATTCACCATGCAACAATGATATTGTATTGATTTTCCAACTCACTCTAAGAACGCAGAAGAACAAATCTGTGGAAGATGGAAACGTGCCTTCTTACCTGTAGACAGCTTCAGAATCTGCAGAGTGACACTTTGGCCTAATATATGCATCAATAACTTGCAAAAATTGTTCGTTTCCTTGAGAATTATGCTTACTACCTAATCACAGCCATAAAAAAAATATTCAATTCTATGTTGAATTGCAAAAACTGAGAATATATAACAACTGCTTCCAAATACACATAGATATACGAAAAATCACTGCAGGATAGCCTTCAAGATCTCCTCATTTTTCAGATTACAGTGAATAGAAATTGGTAAGAACCTAGAATGTGAAAGAACAAATTACCACAATTAACTTCATCTTCTGAGCTATAAAATTTTAAGAAATATCGGCATGTCTGTATATATTAAAGCATTTGAAAGGAACAAGGAAAAGCTGAAAGTTCCGTACAAATCGCTCGCTGCGCATCTTTCCTATATTAAGTCAAGAAAACTGCAAGTAAAGATTTCTGACTCTTTCATGATCAATCTTAGTTCTTTTTCTGCTAGGACATAATCAATCACAGTTGAATTTAGGAGCATGAGTTCCTATTTCAACTGCTAGAACTATAATGCCTAATAGCATCATATCAAGTTCCAATTACATACCATTGACATCAACTGATTAGGCGATGAGTTTTCCTTATCATTTGCCTTTGCACAGCTTCTGCTGATTCTTTGAACCTTTTTGTCTTCTTTAGAACGGGCAATCCCCCATATGCAATCTTTTGAAGGACCCCATCGTCCCAGCTGATTTTACTATCTGACATGCCGACTCCTATATCAAGCAAGAGTAAGCATGTCATGAATAAAGATCCATTATAAATTTGGTCTCAAAGTAACCATAGAGAGACCCACAGTAGCTAAGAAGAACAGATATCTAAAACTCACTGGACCAAAACCACGAACTCCATGGGAGTAGTCACCTCCCCAGAAGCAGGGCAAGAGCAATCTGAACATCACAACTCGCTGAGTTAATCAAAGAGGTGACAAATAATAACTGAGTGAAGATTCCACATAGGTTATGGCTGCAGGCACACTCCAAAATGAAATCACCACATAGCCTTAACTGTCCATCATGTGCAAGGTGACAAATGCCTAGAGGTACTTCAAGAAAATGAAGAGAGTGACATATCTCATGAGCAGATGCACGGCCAATAAGAAAATTACCAATGAGTTTCTTCCAAATCCAAGCTGTCTCTCTATGTCTTCCATTTCGTAACAGATACATAACCTCCATCGCCTGATTCACACGGCAACTTTTGTTGTTATTTTGAACATAAAATTCAATAACAAGTCTCTCCCTTCGCAAGAAAAAAAAACAAAACGATGACTTAAAGAGTACCAAAGGCAAGTAAATTTATATACTTCCCGAGGCAAATATCTCTGTAAACAGTCTTTGCTCCAGAGGAAAACATCTGAATCGAGGTGAAGCAGCCATCCTAATAATTGCAGCAAAGCCATGGCAATAGCAAATATAATGGTAGGATTATTACTGGAGATTCTCTAGCGCAAAATTGGTGAGTCAAAGATAAAGAGGATTTGTGCTCACACAATGTGATTCTGAGTTAACAGTGCACACTGAGCTTCAGCTTCCTCCATCCTGAATAAAAGGTGATGACAAGTTAGCGAGAATTCCATCACTATGTCAGAAGTAGTTTTCTAGACAAACCTCATCTATTTCTCCATAAATCTATAATCCTAATGCTTAGAATTAAAACATTCTTTGACAGATGTAAGGCGATGAATAGTTGCTGACACACTTTTTGCAGAGTATTTGTAAGAAAAAACTGAAACAAAAAATTTTCCATTAATCACATTAGCACTGGAGGGAAGGCATCTGTTATGCAAAACCATGTACCGAATGCATAACAATGCAGGTGGATATGGTTACACTTGTTACATCTCATGGGAAAATAAAAGCTTTGTTAAGTTTGATCCCGCCGGCGTTTTTTTTGTGAATGAACACTTTCTGCCTTACTCCTACAGTGGTTCCTAACTTCCTATAAGTAATGCTTAAATACTGCGAAAAACCTTACCCATCTAAGCAGGGAAATTCCAAGTGCCATCCCCAAAACCTTTGCCTCTTGATCATCAGGCGTGAGAACTCGGAGCCCCATGTTTCTTTTCAGTGAAGCTAAGTTTCGTAGATTTGTGTCATCTTGATAACCTGTCCTCACTGAGGTTAGTATGAAAACACAATGCAAAGGATGTCCAAAGATCATACAGTTTGATCAGGGGAGAGAGAACAATAATGCAAAGCTACAGTAGACAGTGAACGATACCTCAATTCCCGAATTTAGGCGACGCCTGTAGTGGATAGTTTTATTGCAGGAATGGTCCATCTGAATAAAAGAAAGATCATGACTCAAAGCTCATAACATTTTTCTAGATGAACGAGTGAAAATGCCATAATGGTGACATGCTATGAGATGAAAATAAGGACGACTTTTCTTAATTAGAAAAAGGAGAGAAGAAAAGCATCTTATCTAAACAAAAGTCCACGTTTTGTGGTCATGAACACAGTGATGACAAAAAGAGGAACTTTCACTAAACTTTATGCCGAAACTTTCGATTGCGCACATAAGAGAACCTTCTCAGCAGATGGAGTCATTTGGTCCATGATCTATTGTGTAGCAGCAAAATCGACAAATGAAGCTTCACTACAGTTACCTTCAAGGAATTAAAGTACCCACCTATAGCTTAGCAGGATTGGCAAAGTAAAGGCGCAAGGAGAAGCAAAACTTTCGGACCACAAACAAGCAGTGAACTTCACTTGTTTGAGAACAAAAGGGTAAGGGTAAAAGTCCGAACCTGTGACGAAAATGAGGCTACAGTTGAGAGCAATGAGAGCTCTGATTCGGTAAAGAGGCCCTTGAGATAAACCTTTTCCTTCATGCAGATTGTGGGATTTGCTCACGTTTTGCAGTTGAAACCATCCAACACGAGAGATCGAGGCACATTCTCTTGTCCTGCTCCAATTGAACACCGTTCGATGAATATATCTGCACACAGACCCGAACATCCTCTACATCAAGAAAAGATGAAACGAGAAGCAGCCTCGACGCAGTGAGAGAGAGACACACACACACAGAGAGAGAAGAAACTCACTGAGTGGTGAAGAGGGATGGTTTCTTGCATGATTCCAGATGTCCCACAAATTCTTCACTCCCATGCTTGCGCTCTCTCTGAGACAAGCAGCGACTTTCAACCTTTCGACAAGAACGCATAGTCTGGAGTTTTTCAAATGAAGCGAGAAAAGTGAGAGCAATTCATGGGCCGTCTGAACTATTTGGGCCGGACCAATCTACTGAGCCGGCACGGTCGCTATAGGAAAGCAAACTACGAGCGGGAAAATTTTTGCGCGGGTGTACCGAGTCTCCCTTTTTTTTTTTTGTATGTGAATTTTTTTTTTGTCTAGTTGTATTTTAAAAGCTACCATGTATTTATATGTATGCGTAGGTCGTAAAATCCTACTCCCTTCTCATGCATCCCCACCCCAATATCCTCGAGGTGAGGATTCGAACCCCTCCCTCCTCCCTTCTCAGTGAGAAGAGTGGCCATTCCGACAAACTCTTCGATATTTTTTTTTTTTGTATGTGATTGATCACAAGATTAGTAAGGTGGTTCCGTTTAGAATGTTGTGTTTGCTCCCTGCTGTCTCCAAAAATTGTTAGACATTTGAAGAATATTGCATTGAATCTATAAAATTGGGGTGGGAAAGATCGGGTAAAATACTGTTTCGGGGAGGTGAGTTAAAATCTTAGGGCAAATTAATGTGCCTTTTGTTAACTGAAAATAGATGATGTGACAGATATTTTGTCTAAAAAATTGGTCGCTTGTATCATTTCATGTTTATCTAATGGAAAATATTGTATTTTCTGCAGCAAATTAATATCTAAAAAAAATTTCGAGCAATGAACCTATGTGTGTGTGTTCATTCATATTCGGCAGTGTGATACTAGCAAGCATTTTTGGTGAAATTTTATTTTTTTTAATAAACAGAGCCCTTGACGAGAAAAAGAATCCCAAGCAATATCTTAGATTCTTTATAGATGTGTCCTTTTCCCCTCTCGATGCTTGCAACTAAACCGAACGAGGCATGAAAAAAAAAAAAAAAAAACCTCGAATGCTTTGGAGTGGAATCAACAAGTATTTCTTCTTCCTTTCATTCTTGATCTTCTTCTTTTCTTTGAAAAGATTATAGAACACGGGTCATTAAACTTACTGCAATGTCATTTTTAGACTTTGTTTTTTTTTTCATTGCTCCATGGAGCTATTGAATTAATTTTTACATTTTTAAATATCTATAAAGTATATTTTATAATGTTCAGTATTCAAAAAACCTCATCAGCGACAGGGGAGGATGGAGGAGGGGGGGGGGGGGGGGGG
>JAGVVM010007422.1:0-15912 GCA_019149425.1 Psidium friedrichsthalianum
GGTTTAGACGGGCTGGGAGCGGGTCTCTTCATCTAAGTCGCGGCTCACGGAACTCATCATCTCGCCCCATGCAGTGTTCATGCCAACAGAAGCAACCATCATGCGACCGTAGCCGTCTATCACTTTGGTGCCTGAGAGCAAGAAAGGATTCTCGCTGTAGATTTCGACGTGATCACTTTCACCAGTCATGCTAGACTCGTCAACCTTCAGGAATGGCCATCCACAAACAACCCGTCAGCCGGCACCTGGTCGCCAGTCTTCAGAAACACGACATCCCCTACGACAACATCAAATATGGAGATCGGTTGCCTCCTGCCGTCTCTCACTACCTCCACTCTTATGTTGCTGCTCTCTTTTGAAAGTTTCTGGAACTGCCTTCCTTGCTTATAGTTGCTGAGAGCAGAGACGACGACCACTAGAAAGATGGCGATGATTATACTCCCACCATCATACCAACCTTCCTTAAGGCCGTGTTGTTTGATGCCGAATACTAAAGAGAGAACAGCGCATGCTATGAGAATGATTATGGTCATGTCTTTGAGTGCATCAAGCACAAAACTAAGAAAGTTCTTCGCCGGCGGCTTATTGTACTTATTCGCACCAAAAACGTCAGTTCGCTGCATGAGGTCGGTTTCGTCTCCGCTCAAGCCATAGCCGAGATTTGTCATGAGAATTGAAGCGAGTCGTTTAATGCCACCAAGTTGAGCTAGAGATTCTAACCTCTTCTCTCTTACCATGTTACTCAGAATCTTCTGGTCAACGTCTCCTTCACGTGGGTTATCATCGTTTCCGAGGCCGATGTCGATGGCAACATAAGAGATCGACCGCAACAGCAACGGGTCCGTCTTCCTCCGAGGACCTTTTGTGACAGAGACTCGAGAGCCCTGGTGAAGTATATGACCATGTAAGCCAAGCGCCACCTTCGCCTGTGGACAATCTTCGCCAGGCTATTGCAGCGGTCGAGCACGGCATCAGTCCCTGCTTCGCTAGGTTTACGGAGCCTTGAAGACCACATGGATGAACGACAGGAAGAGAAGACGAAAGGGTCTGCTTGGTTTAGCAAAAGGAGTCTGGTTCAGAGGATGGACCGGAGTCTTGAGGAGTCAAAACACTGACTGACTGGGGTTGAACGGAGGGAGGGATTTCTTTGATGGGTTTTGAAAGGTTTCGTGTTCTCAGTTCCATATATAGTTCATAGGAAAGTTCCCTGTAGCTTCTTGAATTAAATCTTTCCACGGACAAGAATCGGATCTGTAACTACAATTGCCTTAATTTGACGTGATTATCTTCTTTTTCCTCTTCAGTGATTATAGATCGACCTCCTCGGAAATTACCAGTCCCATTGGTATTCGCCAAAGGATTTGGTAAAACCGTGCACTCTTGAGATGTTTCTCCAAACGGGTGATGACAAATGTAGTAAATTGAAAACCGTGTTTGCGCAGTATCAATCTCTTCCAAAATAAGATATTGAACATATATTAATATATTTGATTTAAGTAGTAGGATCTTTCGAAGGGATTTCTAGGTGCTTTCCTCCCCATATGTGGGGCTCACACAAGTCAATCGTTACATGTCAAGTAACCACTTCTCATTTAATATAATTTCATGAGGTCAGTGTATAACAAGACTGTACATGTGGATACGAGAAGTGGATACTTGAATAAGTAGGGGCGTTTGTTTCGCAAAAACTCAAGATTTTTGAAAAATATTTTCGAAGAATAGTCACTTATATCGCTTGTCAAAACGAATGAATGAAAAATATTTTCATCATTAACGAAGATAATTAGGCATATAATATTGTCAATAATGAAGATATTTTTTGTGAACTTATTTTTAGGTGATATGACCAGTCATTTTTTAAAAGATATTTTTCAAATCTTGAATTTTTCGTTGAATAAACGCATCCTAAATCTTATTTAATTATCGCTACGAACCTACCGTATTGCTTTTTCAATCAATTTTATATGTTGGTTTTAATATACTTAGAATTGCTTACCAAAATCATGATTTTTTTTTAACAGGTAATCCATTCGAAGATTGATGAAAATATAGTCATTCTCCCGTTACCCTTAATGTCACACGCTTCTTTACTTTCTTTTTCTTTTTTGGTCAGATACACGCTTCTTTACTTCGTATATCAGTAATCTGATACTTTTCTTGTACGTTTAATTATACTTTTATTGTCCTGTCTTTACGTCGAAATTTCCACTGTCAATCGTGTAATATACTTGATCGCAAATCCATTTAATTTTTATGAAATTTGTGGAGAATACATACGATCGGTGGATATAATCGACTTAATTCTGAATCCAGACAAGTATTTGCCATGTATCTTTGCGTTTGAAAGTCCTGTCCCGATTTTCCCATGCAAATGATGCTTGGATGGCAAACCATAAAGCATGAATGTTGGTAAACCCATTACAGATTTTCTTTTCTTTCTTTTTTTTTTTTTTGGGGGGGGGGGGTTCATTATCATCTTTTGCCACGGGAGATGTCCGTAGTCAATTATGAGTGTACAAAAATTTATCGTCAGGCAGATGCTTTCTATTTTCTCTTGTTACATTATTGTTGGGGAAATTACTTAAAAAATCCTAAATATATTGCACTTATTCCAATTCAATCCTAAACCTTTTAATTTGGCCAATTTAATCCACAATATTTTGACAATTTGCCAAGTGAGTCTTTCCAACCAATTTTCGCTAAAAATCGCTGACATGGATGTCGCTCGTCCTATATGGCAAGCTGGCATTGACGTTGACAATTTCTATAATTTTTTTAAAACATTGATTTCTCTCTTCACTTTTTTGTCCATTGTGCCAAGAATGGTCATCGCTGACTCTCGCCAGTAGCCTGTGGGAAAACAATAGCAAAGAACATTAAAAAAAATTGCAAAAAAGCCCACTTTAATGCCAGTGACAATCGATGTCTACATTAGCGATTTCCGATCAAAATTGACCAAAATGACTCAATTAACAAATTGTCAAATTGTTTAGAAGATTTAGGACTAAATTGTTAAATTGTTTGGGACTTTTTGGATAATTGTCCTCATTGTTATCATTTGCAATAAACATATATTGATCAAATCTACTTATATCCGATACTCTCACATTTTGTGGAATGCCTTTCACCTTTTGTTATTTCATGCTATTTCGTTACCATTACTTTGCTCTTGCTTTGATCTAGGAGTCCCGCGTGGCCTTCTCGCTTCTGGACTATTCTTGAACCCCATTGTACTTCAAGCACCTTAGAATAAGGAAACTTTTGAGTCATTCATCACAACCCCCGCACTCTTCCTAGGATTTCTCTTTGTGCATGCGCAACCTTAGATTCTACGGAAACTCTCGAATGAACCTGACTCAAAAAGCATAAAAGATTAGGTCGAGACAACGAACACGCAAAAGAAGGTCACGATAAACTCTATAACAAGTGATTCCCGATTGGGAAAGGCATGTCGTATTAGTGACACCAGCTTAATGTTCCATAAGTGATTTTGTGGTTAGAGGAATTTGAGCAGCTTGCGTTATGGCAATAGAAATTCTGATTTATTTGGAATTATATTTTCTTACATTGGCTACGAGTAGAGTCATCAGGTTATACTATCATCTGAAAAGCGCTCCTCCTAAAAGCAAATTTTGCTATTTCCTCCTTTTAGAGTCAATTTGAAGATTTAGATCCATTGTGCCGCTTTAATGCCAGTGATGATTAACGTCTATATCAGCAATTTCCGGTCAAAATTAATTAAAATGACTGAATTAATAAATTTTCAAATTGTTGAGGACTACATTGGCCATATTAGAATATTTAGGACTAAATTATTAAATTGTTTAGGATTTTTTGGATAATTGTCCTCATTATTATCATTTGTAATAAATATATATTGATCAATTCCACTAATATCCGATACTTTCACAATTTTGTGGAATGCCTTTCACCTTTTGTTATTTCATGCTATTTCATTACCATTACCTTGCTCTTGCTTTGATCCAGGCGTCCCGCGTGGCCTTCTCACTCATGAACTATTCCTTAGAATAAGGAAAATTTTGAGTCATTCATGACAACCTCGAACACTCTTTCTAGGGTTTTTCTTTGTGCATGCGCAACCTTAGATTGGAAGCAAACTCTCGAGTGAACCAGATTCATAAGTATAAATGATTAGATCGAAGCAACGAACACGCAAAGAAAGGTCGTGATAAGCCCTCTAATAAGCGATTCCCGATTGCACAAGGCAAGTTGAATTAGCGATATCGGCTTTAACGTTCCATAAGGGATTGTTTGGTTATAGGAACTAGAATAGTTTGCATTATGGCCACAGAAATTCCAATTCGCCTAGAATTATATTTTCTTGCATTAGCAACAGGTAGAATTGTTAGGTTATACTATCATTTGAAAAGCCCTCTATCGTCAAAGCAAATTTTACAATTTCCTTTGACGGTTTATGTTGAATACTAAATCCCGTGCTCTAAACATCAAATATGCGAAAACATGCTCACCGAAAAACTTGAATCACTAGTCAAACAATACATCACACAAGGAACGTATCATATTGGCCACAAATTAGATGTCACCCTTGCTCTCGAGAATCCTCGAATTAGTCACATGTCGAAGAATTGAAAAGAGAGAGTCTGTGTTCTAGTGATATTGAAAAGGACAGAATGAAATGGGGAGAGCGAAAAAAAATGTCGTACAAAAACAACATGATTAAAGTCACATCTCTTTGAAAAGCATTGATAACAATGAACATGAGGTGTGGTTCCCTACATGCACGAACAAAGTAAACCCCATACAATCGCAACATCTTCCACTCACACTTGAAGGACTAACAATACCCGCTTGCTCACGAAAGGCTAATAGCTCTCACTCGCCCGTGAAAGACTAAATATGACTCTCTCTTCTTTGCAAATGTTCATGCTAACAAATAATCCGTGCGACCAGCATACTTTGAGAGCTCGTTATCATATATCTGTTTGGAATATACGACAGCTCAAAATTGGACATAATCAAGAATAGATTTTCCTATGTTGTACTCTAGACCAATCAGTCACATACATATCCATCTCGATCTCTTTTAAGTATGATACATTATATTTACAGTTATGAACACAAAAAAAATAATCATAACTGATCGGTCTGTGAATACAAATCTATAATGTGGCTCAAAAACCTAAATCGATCTTCCTCTTCATTAGACCTCTCAATCTTAGTTTAGCTCGCTTTTTTAAAATGTCCCATTAGGCCAATCAATCTCATGACCATAGATACATTCTAAAACACTGAATAAAAATCTTACGAATAATTAAGAGTGGTGAGGGCACCAAATGAAGAATTTTTATTCTCGAGACTCTTACACGGCTTAAAAAGTTGAGATCTAAACTTTTGCCTGCTCTCGTTGATCGACTCATGCGTACGTAATATGAAATATGTATTGCTTAAAGAAAAGACAATCGAGTTTCCCTAAAAATAGGCCATGGGAAATTCAATTATTGTACTCTATAATTTATATGGATGCTTGATAGGTAGAGAGTGATTTAGTACAAAACGGAAATGAATCTGCTGCATAAAATCAATTTAAACGAAATATATTTGTTCCAGCATGATATTTCCTTTTGTTTATTAAGCTTTGCGATCATATAACTCTAGAAATAGAATATATAAAAATACAGCTGAAGTGCAAGGATAGGAGGGAGAGTTTCCGTAAACATAAATTCTCAGCAAACCTTAAAAATATAAATTTCGTGGGGGCAAGTACACTAGTGCTTTCAGAAAGCTAACATCATCCTGATGAACTCTTCGTAGTTGAGTTGGCCATCGCCGTCCAAATCCGCCTGTCTCATCATCTCTTCCAGTTCATCCTCCGTCAACTTTTCTCCCAGGTGGATCATCACCCGCCTCAACTGTAATTACCCACCAATTAAGAGGAGTTTTAAGTCTAATCTCTAAACACTTAAGTAAGTAAAGCCAGAATAATATATTTCAACTAAACTGAAACCGAAAGAGAGATCATCATGAGGTAAGTTCTCTAAGTATCGCATATTCACACTTACGATAGAGTGATTTTCTCCTCTTCTTCTTCTTCCGGTTCACCGACTTAAGCATCGGAAGGGCCTTCCGAGGAACTTCTCGGAAGCTTCCGTGCAAGTTCGTGGAAGTTTCTTCGAGAGAAGCGAGACGTATATTCAAGTACTTTCGAGAATCACCAACAACACATGTCAAGGACTTTCATCCTTTCTCTCCCTTGTTCATGTTAAATTTGGTTCCTTGAGGTTAATATTTGCCTCCCATATCAGGCTAGTCCCGAAGAAGGTAAGATAAATAAAAAGATTTTTGCAGCTTTTAGACAGAAAGCCAGGACTAAGTGGATCCTGTTGGAAATCCTTAATAAGGAAAGAGACGACAGAGAAAGGTCGTTCAAGATCAGTTGACTGATTAGAGAAGAGAAGGAAAACATTGAGCTCCTTATTTAGGTAATTAAAGAAAGAATTCTGCCAGTGGATATGAAGAATTATATGCTGTTAAATGATGTTATGTCACCAAACAAGCCATATTCCTACATCTACAGGCAATACAATGGATGAGAACATTTAATTAGATGGGAATTTATGTAGGACTTTATGTGATTAACGAGAAATTTCATCGGTCTAAAATAATGCACAAACTAAAAATGGGTTTCCTTGTTAAAATCGAGATTCGGCAAACGTCTTATGAATATCGTAAAAATTCTTTGAGATTTCCCTGTCATCTTCCATTCTTTTTTTTTTATGTGGTTTGGTTAGGAGAAATTGCTCCAAGATACAAACATGACAATGAATGTGCAGTTAGGAATAGTTCAAACCTCGTTAGGAGATATGTAGCCATCTTGATCCTTGTCAATGACCTTGAAAGCTTCCTTTAATTCCTCCTCGATTTCAGTCTCCTAATCATAGATATCACCAATGCATACACGTTCATCCAATCAAGTATATTTAATTTAAGTTACACTAGCTATTTCTTATACATAGCTTAAGTATTATAGTACCTTGATTTTTCTGGCCATAAGATTCAAGAACTCCCCGAATTCTATCGTCCCGTTGCGGTCGATATCAACCTCATTGATCATGCTTTGAATTTCTTCCTCTGTGGGATGTTGGTCCAAGGATTTGATTGCAGTTGCCAATTCCTTACTTGTAATGCAACCTATGTAACGAGCAAACCAATAATCAATCATCTAGGAATGCAAACAAGCATTAGGTGTTGAAATATTTTGATCAGAATAGCTCAGTCCCACCCAATTTCTATCTTCTCATCATATGTTTTCTAAAATTAAAATGAATGGCTTTGATCACTGATCTCCATTGAAAACAATCTCATTCTTTCTGTGTCAATCCTCGGATCACGTGAGTATGTCGTGTGAATAATTAGCAATAGATCGATTCTACTGTTAGGCTTGTATTGACACCGAGTCCAAATCCATGTGTCATTTCACACGAGACTATTTATTACGTTATGAGCCGGATAATGAAATTAAACCTCAAACAATCAATAGATGCTGCATGAAGTTCAAAGTACATAAATTTGGTATTGCTCAATGAGGAAGCCTAAGGTTTATCCCCATAAAATCAGTTTTCTACACTGAAAAATTGAATCGAGCATCGTTTTCAGACGGTTGCATGTTGAGATCACTAAAGGCAGAAGCAGTTGTTGCCTTGTCATGTAATAAACACACGATCATCATGTTAGAACCAAGGCTCCACAGCCATGGAAAAAGGCCAAGACCGCGCTCCCATCGCGTCGGTCGATCTTTAACAGCGAGACATACAGATTTTTATACCCGAAAACTAACACCCGAACCGAGTGTTGCATCCCATGAAGAATTAGACCATGTACAATGTGTATTGAAAGAACGATACGAGTACGAAAACCGAAAATCGAAGAGTTACCATCTCCATCCATGTCCAGCAAACAAAACGCTTCTTGGAACTCATCAATCTGCTCTTTAGTTAACACTTCCCCTCTTCTTGGCTTCATACTCATCGAGAGATCGATCGAGATCGAGATCGAGATCAAGATCGAGAGAGATCGAGATCGGGATCGAGATCGAGAGAGAGAGAGAGGGGAAGAAGCTTAGACGACGTAAACCCCAGTTTGATGTCGCACGACTTCTTATTGTGAAGTCTCCAAAGGTGGTCATCTAATGGGCTGTCTCTTTCAGTAAGACTGGGAAATGTGGAACGAAGAACATGCTTGGAATGGTCAAACACGCGTGCATCCGTATCTGTGGCGAAGAAATTTTGAAGTCCGAAGTATTTTCTTTTTCCTGTGCTCGTTTTCTCCCCCCGAGCGTCACGTCCACGACACGAATTTTCTCGACTTTTGAAAACAACACGGTTTTTCTCGACTTAGGTGACGTGAGTAATTATTGAAATAATGATATAAATGATTTCGATCCCTAAATTTCGATTTGTTCAATATGACCCCATTCCCTGAACTGTATGAAAATGTTTAATGATTTTCTTTCATTGATTCGAATTTGGGGACAATACTGGATATGTTACATATAATCCAGAGGCTAAATTATGTATTACAAATTCGGGGATCACGACATTGCACGTTAGACTAAAGTTCAAAAATTATATTGAACCAATTGAAAATTTATGAACCACGTTGCATATCAGGCCATAGTTCAAGAACCATTTATGTCATTGCCTTTAATTTGTCAGACCAAAGCATCTAAAGTTCATCGTACGTATGGTCAATATCTGACAACAATATTCATATGTTTGATGCAAGTCTTTTCCGATTTGACGTAATAGTTGAGATTGGAAGATGTCTACGTTGAAAGCTAACTATAATGATGACGAAGATGCTTAGACTTATGTAATTCGCCCTTCTTGCTTAGATTAAAACGCGAGGTTGACTGAAGAATTTTGGAGGATGATGAGTACCGCTAAGACAGAAAAATGAACTTTGACTTCGTCGTCTCCCATGAATATTCACATATGGCCTTAGGCTGAAAAATGATAGTGAAGCTGGAAAAGTTATGGTCAAAAAGAAAGGGGAGGAGCATGGCCCTAAATTTCTGGTGCCTTGAACTACTTATGAAGTTTTATCTCCATAAGTAGTTATGGAGTTTTATGAAAAAAATTACCAAAAAAATCATAATTCAACTATAAATGTGCCAATTTAGATATAAATTTTTTTTTAATCAAGCTGACAAGGGAATGCCGCTGAGGACTTGGCAACCCTCGCCGACCCTTGGTGTGGGCCGCAATGCCCTCACCTGTTGCTAGCCACTTTAAGGAAGAATTGAATAAATAAATAAATATAAAAAAATAAATATTTATAAAAATTGTCCACATCAACGCCGATCATGTTATGTAAAACGATCGACATCCATTCTAGTGATTTCAGATCAAAATTACTGAATTGGCACAAATGCACAGGGTTTAGGACTCAAGTGGCAAAAAAATTTTGACTGAATTGACACGATTACAAAAAAACTTCAGAATTGTTTCATAATTTTTATGGTGCTTTTTTTTCAAGATTTTTATGGTACTTTTTATGTGAGAAACCTCACAAATGTATCATTTTTTAATGACATGAATGAGACTACCAAGGAATTTGGTGGGTACTCTATATGCTTTTGGAACAATTGCAGGCCAATGCTTTTTCCACTCTTATTGTGGTCAAAACATTCTCCCGCCGTGGTATTTTAATAATATTAGCCTTTGTGGGTCCTACCTTCTGAAAGGATCTTATTTTTGGGGGGTTCTGTTTACCTTCTTCTATATTTTTTTCGTGGGTCCCACTTTCCTAATTTTCATCGTCCCTCCCTACTCCCTCTTTTAATTTATTGCCTACTTATTAATACCTAAATTTTAATCATCTTTTTCTTAAAAAAATTAATAAAAAATCCATGAAAACTTATAAAATTGAAAAAGTAACTTTAAAAACCTTCGTCAAGTCTAAGGAATCAATTTTCAACAAAAAATAATTTTCATATTTTCCGGTATTTAATATTATTTTTAATTAAAAATATCCCGAAAATAGAAAAATAGCATTCGTGACCAGAAAAATATGAAAAAAAATACTCATTAGTCTTATTTAATCGCAACAGCATTTTGGTCACTTTAAATCTTGGAAATTTGATCTGGGCCATTGACTTCCAAAATTTGTGCATTTAGGTCCCTAGTCGAACCAAAATCCCAAATTGGGCTCTTTCTAGTTTTCTTACTTTGAGTCAACCATGAATTTCGGTTTAGGGACCTTTAATTTCACTTTGGTGGAGCCAATTTCGTGATTCTGACATAATGAAAGTCTGATGTAATTTTTGGACATTTTGGATATAATTTGGGGCTTTTTGTTCAATTGATTAATTTCATGCAAAACCAAACCCTCACCCAAGCTTAATTCCCATTGGTAATTCATCGATGAAATTCAATTTGTGAAAACGGACGTTTGGATGCCCAATTTGTCAATTAGTGCTTAAAAGCTTCGATCCGCAATGCCCAAAGGAGGATTCCTCATGTAAGCCATTCTAGGATTTCCCATTTTTGTGTATATGAGGGCAAAATGAATGATGCCGGCTGGAGATAAGACCAAAAGGAGCCTTTTGGGGTGGCGGAAAAATGGACAAGGTTGGCTGGCAAAAAGTTCAAGAAATGGGGTTTAGAGAGGGGAAAAAAAAAGGAAGAGAGCAAGAAGACGATGAGTAAGAGTTTAAAAAATAATAATAAAGAAATAAAAAAAGAAAACAGAATATAAAAGACACAAAAAGACAAAATAAATAAATAAATGGAAAAGGTATGAGAGGTTGGGTCGTGTGACTGATGGACTTATTTTCAAAATTGGGCCACAGATTGAATTTTATGATTGGGCCCAATGGAGGAGAAAATTGAAGGGAAATTGGGCCTGATAGAAAAGAGGAGATGAGCGAAGAGAATATAATTTGGGCAAGCCCATATGTGAGTCTTTTCTTAGACCGGCGCCTAGTCGAACGCGCCTGCTCAGGCCCGGCCTGGACTTCCCTTTTTTTCGAAATAAATAAATAAATATTAAAAAATTCGATTAAAACTAAAAATTTCAGAAAATCCTAGAAAACCGGAAAAAATAGAAAATGGCTAGATTGACCTTATGTCCCTAGTTTTCACCTTAGATTCCCCCAAAAATGACGATTTCACCCCTTATGGGCAAATCATCTTTAAAAATTCTAAAAATTTCAAAAAAAAAAAATCCCAAAAAATAGGGAATGGCCACAATCAACTGGCTAAACCTATTTTGAGAGTTTTCCCCATCTTTCTTTTTCAAAATGATGATTTTGCCCCTTATGGCCAAATTATCTTGAGAAAATCCGAAAAATTTTCAAAAATCACAAAAAACGAGCACATTCAACTAGCTAACTCTATTTTCAATTATTTAGGTTTCTAATGCCTTCAAAATTGGCAATTTTTCCCCTTTGGATAAATTTTCTCCCAAATAACTATTTTCCCTTAAAGGCAAATCACGTCTAAATCATCCCAAACTCCTTCCAAACCTTCATACACCCCTTTTTTAAGCTTTTAAATTTTTACTGGAGATGCCATGTATTGATTTGATACATTTTATCTGCATATTTTAGATCCTCAATTGCACTCTATCTTTATTAATTGTGAGTAACAGGTTACATATCCCCATTTGTATGAACTTCTATATTTTAAGATTTCCTCGTTCTGATTCATCTGCATAAAATCATAATTAGAAAATCATTCAACTTAATACCGAAAGGGCGTCAATGGCAGCATTGGAGTAACTAGTCCCTGGTCCCAAATCTCTACTTCCGTTAGAGCCATATGGCTACTCTTATCGCCCGAAGAGGTTTTCGATCTACTTTCTTTAAAATTGATGGCAAGTTCGAAAGCATATATACTTATGCACACGTCGCCCAACCGCACTTAAAGTCGAAATTGATTCTCAAATCTCGACGTTGCGTGAGGTGAGAACCTAAGAGAATCCAAACCGATTCGCAAATCGCATTGCATCCGGAGAATTCAACAATCGCCCCTCAACCCACTCGCGTCCACACCCGGCTCACGAAGGGTCATGATATTTAACACCGCCAATGGGCATATCCTTGCCACGGCACTCCTCCGTAGTTGTTTGAAGGCATGGCAGCAATGCTGAGGCTTATATGCTTTTCTCTCTTGAGCTTGACCTGTTCCTACTGAAAAATCTCTAGCAATTCTAGCAAACTCCCAAAGAGACGTAAAAACATAGGCGGAAGCAAAGATGAGTGATGGAAAAGGGCACACCAAGATTCTCAAAGTTGGAAGCCAAACTTTCCTTCATCAAGAGTTTAAATTTCTCAGAAACATTCCTTAATTTCTTGATCACCTATTTTGATTAATTGCAACTCTCCGGCTATAAGGAATGAATGTGTGGGGCAATCATTATGATAGAATATATGATAGAACATATGACTATTAGTGTTAATCTATTACTCCATACATAGAGTAACTCCTAGGATAAATTATCAAGAAATTCTTAAATTCAGTCTTAAACATTTTGACGATTTGTCAATTTAGTCATTTCCGTCAATTTAGTTGAAAATCACTAACGTAGATGACGGCATTTCAACGTGGCACACTTGGAGCTAATGTGGATAAATTTTTCAATTTTTTAAATTAATTTTTCTTTTATTATTTTCATTCTTTTTTCTACTATAGCTGGCAAGGTCACTGGATCTCGCTGGCTACAGGTGGCTCGCCTAGATCTGGGCTAGGCCATTGTAACGACTGGCAAAGGTGGCTTCACACGCGAACGACGAGGCATGGTGAGGATGGCCTCACCCATATCTGGGCAAGGTGCCCGTGAGTGAGCTTAGGTAGCCCTCGTCGGGCGCAATGGAAACAAAAAAAGAGAACATAAAAAAGGAAAAGCAAAGACGAGAATAAATAAATAAAATAAAAAATGAGAAAATTTAATTAAAAAATAGCATTCGCATCAAGGAATTCTAGCCAAAATTGACTAGAAGAACTACATTGGTAAATTGATGACTAAATTGACACGGATGGAATAGGTTTAGGACTTCTTATGATAGTTTTCCTGGTAATTCCTAAGATGGGATAATACCAAAATAAGCAAATAAATAATGACAAATATACTAACATTCTAGATCACATTCACAAACTAATCAACTACGCTTTTTCCATTTTTTTGACCAAAATAAAAACTAAGATTTTTCCATCCTCTCAAAAAAAAAAAAAATCTTGAATGATCTTGTCTTGCATCATGTTGGCAATTTTGTCCATTGTAGAGAAACTAAAAGGTAAAAGTAGGTCCCTCGGCAACTGGTTTTCTTTCTTTCTCAGACCCTATCATATTGTCCGAGGATAAATCCAATATCTTCTCAATCTTGAAAGGGTTTGAATTTGGATATTCATGCTAGATACTTTCTTGTAAGGTGCTCTCATTCTCCCTCCCCCACATATTTTTAGGGTTGAGTTTGACATTCGACTTTCATATTAGTAGATTCACCCATTAATTTCCCGTCACAGTTCGATATAGGAATTCGATGTCTCATTCTGTTTCTATTCCATTCTATCGTTCCATTTATATCTCACTCCACGTGTTCATATGCACAAGCGTAAACCGGTTTAATAGTTAGTCAATTGGTCCATAGGCACAAGCCCCAAAGCCCAAAGATAAAGCCCATGTTAGATAATGGGCCAAAGCCAAGCCCATTTTCCGTCGGAAACCAATTCTTCGTTCGAAAAAGGAGCTTTCCATGGAGAGCACGGACGCGCAGGACCACCATTATTCCCAGCGCTTCAGCTCCGCCGGCGGAACAAGAAAAAAGCGAAAGCAACAATTGGGTCCCTCTCGCCAACTCCAAAGCCGGAATCGTTCACCTTTGACAGCAGTGAAACGAGGGAGAAGGTCAGCATCTCGCTCTCTGTCTCTCTGATGGTACGTACGGATTGCTTCTTGTTCGCGAGTTCGGACAAACTTTTGCCTTTTTTGTTGTTCCGTCCTCCGATATTTATTGCCCTAGAAGACGAATGGGGTTCTTGATTTTATTCGTTTGTCTGCTTATGTTCGTTGTCCTAGAAGACGAGTTGGGTTTCTTCTCCTCTCTCTCTCTCTGCCCCTCATTTGTGCTTGTTGGTTGTTACGAGAGATAATGGCGGAATAGAAGCTCAAGTCACTGAATTTTGGTCAATTTAATAATGGAGCCCCACATTGACCTCATCGTTTATTCATGGAAGTGCTACTCTTTGATTGCTTTGCATGTACTGTGTTGCTGATAAATTTGTGGAAATGAATGAGCTTAAAGTACCCCCAGCAATCTGAAAACCCTTCTCTGGGAAAGTGAGAAGCTAAGAAAAACATTTCTAGGGTAGTCTAAATGAGCCGAGTCAAACGTATGAGAATTCGATTATCGTATTTGAAATTAGCAATGCCTCATTGCCTCGCCCTTGATCAGAGTCATCGACTTGTCGACCGAACACTATGTTTCCTTTTCACTCTATCCTTTTGCAATAGTGCATTTCCCTTGTTTGGCTGTTGCCTTCGTGACATGGCTAGTATTGGTGATGCTTTGGTTTGAAGTATTGGTAATCAATTAGCTTGCGTGAGCTTCTTTTTGTGAGTCTTGTTATTACGGTTGCCGACATGGTCATATGAATAGAATATAATTGATGATTGTTTTGCCCACAAATGACGGAGAAGAATTGAGATGTTGATTAAAGACAGGTGTTCGCATTAATAGGTGAATTTGGCTGTGAACTTGGGATCCTCCTTTGAAAATTTTCTTCTTCCTTCCATCCAAAGAATCATGTCGGACACTCTTTTTCTTCTTCTTTTTCTTTTTTCCTTTTTCAAACTAGTGCTGTTTGCTGCTTGTGGGCAATCAGATTTGTGCACCTATTAAGCAGCTATGGCCATCTTATGGCTTGCGGAGACAAATCCTTGGAATTTTAGCCTATAGAGGTATGACATTTTCATTAAACTTTAATCCTACTCATGCAAATCAAGCTCCATCATGTGAAAGATGCGCTTTTTTGCTTATATAAACCTTTTGTTTCAAGTTGTTTGCTAGAATATGTGGTCATGCTTTTTTAGGATATGGAAGATTTAGTTGAAGATATCTAAAGAAGTTGTGAGCAAAAGATGATAGAATCTCTCCTTAATCGGAAGCAAGCAATCATAAGGATTTGAAGGTGGTTTTCATTATAAGTGATTTGCTTTGTTTCCTTGCCATTTGCATAAGATCAAATATGTTCAACCAAAAGGAAACCCTTGGGTGAACTCAAGGCATGAATTTTTTAGCTTGTTCTGGACCTTTAAGAAGCTTGCTGTGAACTAGGAAGTCTTTCTTTTAGCTTTCCTGTAGGATAACTTTTGAATAGTAAATAGAGATGAATGTTAAAGCACGCATCTTGCATGATCACCTGATTAATAAATCATCTGAAAAGATTATTCGAACTCAACTAGTGTAGCAAGAAAGACCAAAGTATCAAGGTTGAAACTATGGATGACTAAAACTGTAGATTTTATTCTGTAGCAAACATAATTGAGACATCCTTTACAATGCATAAAGTTTAGAATTAAAGCACATATCCTAAAGCCCTAGCCATCCTAGCAGCTGAAATCTAGATAAGAGGAGAAAAGACTATTTTCTAGGAGTTTAACATTGTGTTTGGTTCAGGACGCATCTTCTCTGCAGTAAAAGAAGAATTTTTGCCCGAGACCGGAATGCACTTAATAAGCCAACCAATCGGCCATGAAAAAGCTGCGAGTCCAATGCAAGCACCCCATTGTCCCCAATCAGCCTCTCGGTGTTGGCAAACCTCTTCAGAAACTCGACCATAACCACCTGAAGAATTATTGTCATGCTAACAATGCCCAGGAACAACTGTTCCTATGTATCCCTTTGAATACATTTTTGTCCTCTAGCTTCCG